>JABSTQ010004170.1:0-25952 GCA_013358835.2 Ixodes persulcatus
CCTCCACCAAAATGTCACGAATGACAAGGTGAAATAAAGAAAAACTAGGGAAACTGAAACGTTTAATGGGGGCGAACTTGTGCCCCCCAAAAAATAAAAATGAAACAGAAGATAACAGCAGAGCGTTGCGGGCGTCGAAGTCGGCGAAAGAGCAGAGTCGAACGCTGGGGCGAAACTGACTGCAGATCGCCACGCGGAGCCCCTTATGTACGCGCGTTGGCTTCTGGAACAATCGGCCTAGAACGTTCGACGACTAGAACATTCGGAACTCGATCAGATGAGAATGATCTTGAACTCACGAGAACGTAATGTTGAAAGAATAAATAAAAAAAACATTCCGCTGACTGGAATCGAATCTTGACTTTCCGCGCGACAGTCAAGCGCGGTAACCACTCGGCCACGCACGCGGTCGCTCGCCGACGCGCGTGGCAATATATTTACTGCACTTTGTATGTAGGGAATATACATAGGTGTGCTGGTGCAGTGGGAAGGCTGGCATCCATGCAACTATGTGTCCGAGGTTCCTTTGGCATGTGAACTGAAACGGCACAATCAAGGCAACTCCGCCCCCTCTCGACGAGTCCATTCACTGTAAAAAATTTCTGTAATTTTACAAACACTTTTTTGTAATTCTAACGGAATCTGTGTCCGTTTCTTAGTTAACGGACATAAAACCCATTTTTTGTTAGGTTGAATAAAATAGTATACAGTTGTGTGCCTAAGTGTACCATAGTAGAGGATAAAAGCATTAAAAGTGCTTTTATCGTTTAATCCTGCTAAAAGCAATTCCTTATAGTAAAGAAGCCAAAGACTGTACCAGAAAACCTACAGTACCCTGCAAATGGAACAAATTAAAGGGGGGGGGGGAAATTAAGTGAAAGTCCATAATTCACAGTAAAGCACATAGGCACTGCTCTACCTCACTGGCAGTGAAGGTGGCAAGTTGCCTGTCTACCGATGTTTTCGAGCTTGTGACGATTGTTAGGGGGGTTCTGCGTGAGTGCACATAAAGGGATTGCCAGAACAGTGACGACCACACCTAGAAGGAATGCTGTTGCTGTACGGCAGGAAGCGGTTGAAAGGCACCGGCACAATTCTTGCAAACAACTCCCTTCAGTGCTGTCTCGTGACCTTGCAGTTCCACAACGTTGTCTAGGAGGCATAATAAGACGACCCACTAAAGGGCCACACTTGAGATCACCTCTGGCCTGCCAGTGAAGGGCAAGAATTCTAGCCAATGTCAGAGCAGGGAGTGATCGGGATTGAGCATGGCTGCTAAAAAATAGCGTAAGCTTCCCCCCTTTGCTGAACACTTTCAACTGGTCTTATAAGATCAACCTCATAGGAGTCTCATCTGGAGCTGCGATACTCTAAGGGTGGCAGGACCAGGGCTATCAGAGGCACCTAAGTGTGCTATGGCCTGTTTCACTGGACACGCAAAGTACAAAACCCAGTGTTCCGCACATTTTGGACAAAAATGAGGACATGCTGTGTGAAGAAACATAGCTGGTTGTTTATAGCAGACCTTGTCGATGTTGTTCTGCAAATCTTCGTGGTTTCTGGGGTCACCTGATAAGCAGCACCAGCATCAGGTCATCCGTAACAGCAGTGGGGTTGTTTGGAGGGAGGCATTATCACGATTAATAAGCATGTTGAGAACAACTGGACTGAGCGCACTGTCCTGTCAAACTGTCGAGCACTTGGGCCACTGGAAATAGTTCCATGGTATACACTGCACTCTGAGCGACTCAACTTGAAGGCTTCTAGTATGCACACATTTAAATAATTCTAGTGTTAATGAGCACCAGTGGCTCGCTGGGCAAGTCGTAGGACTCGGTCACGGAAGCCGGGCAGCACGCACAGTATAGCAGCCCCTTGCCATGCTTGTGGAAGGTTTCAGCTCCAGGTTACGGCGTTGCCAAAAGGGTAATCGGAAAAATACCACGACCAGCACAAATCTAGAATTCTTAGCACGATCCTTTCCGTAAGTAGCGTGCTCCACTGTATCAATCGACAGGGTGATCGCCATAAGCCGAATCCTGCACCCTCGTTTTACATACCGATAGAACTGACGTGGGATGCGTCTGGGGGAGTAAGTGAAGGTGCAGCAGCTCATTTGAGACCAAGTGCCCATTTGGAGAATCATACTGCGAGTTGAAACAACGCAGAAGGCTCGCGTCTCGCAGCGTCGCTTGTAGAAGGACCATTCGGAGAGTCTGCACACTGTGAAGGTAAGAGCGTTCACATCGAAGAGCTCATCATTGAAAGTGGCTACTGAGGTTTTAAGAGCCACTGATCGTAGTAATCGCATTCCAAAGTCGCCGCGTTGTCATAGATTGTTTTTCACCAGCTAGGTCATGTAAGGCTGAGGCCAGGGCTGGGGGATCCGTCGCCGGAAACATGAAGGAACCAAGCAAATGACGTAAGGCTCACTGACTCGGTTCGTGGGTGCCGACGACGTCCGAGCAACCCTAGTGGGGTCTTTGCTTCCAAGAAGACTGGAGATTCTTTCCGGCGGGCCCATATTATCCAGACAGCATGCTTGTAGCTGATGCGGATCGCAGGAGGTGGATAACCAACGCACGTGTAGGTCGAGCACGGCCGGCACCCAAGAAAATGGTGGTCGCCGCCATGTTAAAATGAAACGAAGCCAAGCCAGCCAAGCCAGCCCAGCTTCAGTTTAGTACACAATGCACTACAACCTGGTTTATTACAAATAATTATATAAATGTTAAAACAGCTTTTTGTATTTGAAAGTTTGAATTTCAATCGACTAAAACAAGCACGTTCACGTTGCGTCAAATGAGCTTGGTCGGAACGGTCGGAACCAACGAGCAACGACTATCCATCGCCATCGTATCAAAACAGAAAAACAAAGCGAGCGGGCGCTTACAGACTTTCGGAAGAAACACCGAAGAACGCGTTCTTAGTAAAAAGGAAGTGTCCTAGGTGCCGGCGTGCCCATGGAACCAGCTTTGGATTTGAGTCTAATTGGTGAGTGCTCGCCCATACGTTTTACTTTTTCAGTCCTTTCTGTTCGGAGCGTTTATGACGTGTTCTTGTGTGTGTGCAGTCGGCGTGAAAGCGAACGTGTGCGGTTCCTTGTCGCACACGTGCTTTCCGCATTGGATGACCCCCGAGCTTTTGCCCAGGAAGTTCCGGAAGCGACCTGTCACTGAGCGAGCAGTCAGATTGCTGGAACTCACCCAGAGGCAAAGGTCCCACCGGAGGCAGGTGGGCGGGCAAGCGAGGCACTTGGTGAGTGTATAAGGGAACTTTATCTCGTAAATCGGTGGACAAGGCTTGATTTCTGCAAATCGGGTGGCGGCTTGGTACCACCTAGCTAGGCGGTGTGTTTTGCGGAACCCATGACCGCTAAAGATACCCTTTAGCGTGCTGGCGCTCGTATTCGCTTCCACTGTGGGAGTTTGGATTCAAGTTCGAATTTCTTCCTCGGAAACTACTCGAAACATTGCGTGACGCGCGCCTTTGCAAGTAGAGTCTGTATTGATTATGTTGCTTGCGAAGAGTATAAAGAGTTCTTTTTTGACTGGGGCACTGACTTTTTATACAAAATCCTGTATATGTTGCGCCACAGGCAGTACTTCATTGTGAAGGTTGGAAGAAAAAACAAAAACGCGCATTGAGTAGTGACAAAAGAAACACGAAAAGCGTTGAAAACTGTCTGAGGACCTATGTAGCTTCCATGGAATCCGGCAAGGTGAGTGCAGCTGTTTCCACATGACCCCGATCTCCGGCGGCAATGGGTTGCGTCCGTAAACCAAAAAGATTTTTGCCCAACGCCATACTCTCCACTGCGCTCGGAACATTTTGTGAATGGAGTGCGCACCAAACTTAACGCTGTACTGTCAATGAACATGGGGGACGCTTGCAAGGTGCATGCAAGTTTTCTTGTGATAATTGCTGTTTCAGCTTGGAAATTTTTGTAACTTAATTTACTTTAATATTGATATTTTGAAGTGTTGACAATGACTCAATTTTATCAGCTACAACACTTAGTTGAAGGCTGATTTCCGAAGCCGGGTGTGGATGGAAATGGTCGAAAAGCAAGTTCTATCGGTTTTCCTGAATCGCAATCTCCTGCGCGATACCAGAGAGCTGCGAACCTATGTTGACTGTCACAATGCGACTAGATTATTCTTATTTTTAAAATTAGTGCATAATGTAGATGGAAAAAAAACCTTCCATTTCTGTTGCTGAAAGTTAAAACATGCTCGTGCATCGATTTTGAATCGTTGAATCACTGATCGACTCGCTCCGGCAATCGGCCCATCTCTACTTTGCTCTTTTCAGTTCTCGACGAAAGACACGGAATCCTCAAATGAGACGTTTATAACACCGATGCATGAGCATGTTTCAACGTTTATAAACATTGATGTATGAGCATGTTTCAACTTTCAGCAACAAAAATTGAAGGTTTCTTTCCAGCTATATTATGTACTAATTTTGAAAATAAGGAGAATATAGTCGCATTGTGACGGTCAGCATAGGTTCACGGCTCTCTGGTTTCGCGCAGGAGATCGCGATTCAGGCAAAGCGATAGAACTAACTTTTTTGACTATTTCCAGCCACACCCGGCGGCAGAAATCAGCCTTCAACCAAGTGTTGTAGATAATAAAATCGAGTCATTGTCACCACTTAAAAATATTGATATTAAAATAAATTCAGTTCCAAAAAGTTACAAGCTTATATACCAGTTATTAGGAGAACACTTGCAAGCACCTTGCGAGCGTACCCCATGTTCATCGACGATACAGCGTCGAGTGCGGTTCGCGCTCCGTTCACAAAATGTTCCGAGCACAGTCGAGAGGACGGCGTTGCAAAAAGTCTTTTCGATTTAGGGATGCAAGCCACTGCCGCCGGAAATTGGGGTCATGTGGAAAGTGATGGAGCTTAAAAATATTGCAGCCGCACTCACCTTGCTGGATTCCGTACAAGCTACATGGGTCCTTAAACAGTATATTCTACGCTTTCTGTCGTTATTCGTGCACCTTATAAGTTATAACTGAGCAACGGTGTCCCGATAACCAGGGGACTGTCGCCATCCAAGCCCGTGCTTGTAATTAAGTTTGGGAGTTTAAAACAGAGAAGAAAACGCGCACGAAGTTCGGGCAATGCCTACACCCAACACCGGCAAAGCCTCTCATCCAGGACTTTCACTCTTTCTAACGCTCCAGAAAGAAGGAAAGCGCCGGTAGCTCTTTCCCTTTTTCTCCCTCTTTCAGTAAAATGGTCTATGTATGGCTCTGCTCTGCTTTAGCTCCGTTGAGCGCGCCTCTTACCAAGCCCTGGTGCACTGCAGAAAAGCGACACCAGCGGAAGCAAGCTCCACGGGTGTTGCTTCTCCGCGGTGCACTAGTGCTCGGAAAGAAGTGCGCTCAATGGTGCCGCGAGAACAAAAAGTATGAATTACACGAAAACGCTGTTCGAGTGAAGCGGGACAACCCAAGTTTTGAAAATTGTTTGACTTAACCAGGAGTATTAAATATCCGAGTTTGAATTATCGCGAGCCTACTGTATACACGAAGGGAGATCTGGATCAGTTTAATTTGCTTAATGTCACTGAATAGTTGTGCAATTCTAATTTGCGAGTTTTATTTCTCAAGCACTTGTTGTATGGGGTATTCAAATCAATGCAAATTTTTACTTTGGTTCAATTTATGAAAGGTTTGTTTTATATGTCATGTACAGTAGAAAGCTGGGGAGCTGGGCTAGTTGGTAAGCACGTTGCTCGCTCACTTTAACCATGTATGTCACATACAATTTGTTGTGATTGTGTATTGATTTCAAATCCTCTTCAGCTCTTTATTTCAAGCTGCACTTACATGCACCATGAAGATACCGAAGAAGTCTTCAACTGAAGGACAACTATAGGGGCATCTAGATGGCCAGCGCAAGGACAACTTTAATGTAAATTTTCTCCAAAGTTAAAGCAAGGCATGCCTTCTTCCAATAAAGGTATTGTGGCAAGTAGGTATGGCTCAGCTTCAAGCCGTCACAATATATACTCTTGTTTGTTCATTTCTAATCACCTGCTCTAGTCACCACTTCTAGTCAGTTTCAAGCTTGTTGCTGTAGTACATACAGATTTGTTTTAAATTATTGGTGAGTCATTTTAACAGCTGAGTCTAGCATCATCCTTGCTCGTATGTATACGCTTCTTTTGGTTTAATTTGAAACCGCAATAAATCTGTTTTAGTACATGTACCTGACTGATTTCATCTTTGCAAGGGTAGTAAATCGTAATTAATTTCATCTCAATATGTGCTGTGATGAAACGGAGCTTGGTAATGGTTGTGCATTCTAGCGTTGTTGTTAATAGTGTGCAGTAATGTGCCTTTCACAAACATTCTTTTCCTCAGTTAACGGACATGCTACGATCAAGCTTCTTCAAAAGGTGTATACAGTCAATTCTCTGTAGTTATGTATATAGTGCACCGGAGTCCGGTGGTTCATCTTCTGGGAAACATTGCTATGTATGCGAAAAAGGACCTCCTTGAAGACCCAGGACACAATATTTTGCTGCAAGTCTTAGCTTTTTCAGTCCTTGGAAAAGCCATGTCTGCAGCAAAACAGTGCCTGACGTTGGGTTTCAAGGAGGTTTTTTTCCAACACCTTTCTTTCGGCTTTGACTACCTACGGTTGTGTTGGTACGCAAGTTTATAAAACATTAAATTCACATCAAAGAAAATGGTACTGCTACACTAGCAGAATATCCACAAAATGTTAGAAAGAACTTTTCAGTTGACGAAGACAAAAGTATTGTAATCGGACACAATTGTTACCCATGCAGTTCGCCTTGTTCACAGCAGAGGCGTAACTACATGGGTAGCGGTTGCGTCTGATTTACAATATTTTTGTCTTCGTCAACTGAAAAGTTCTTTCTAACATTTTGTGGATATTCTGCTAGTGTAGCAGTACCATTTTCTTTGATGTGAATTTAATGTTTTACAAACGTTGCATACCGGTTGTAAAAGTGTTTCTCGAATGTTAATATAATGTTTCCTTCAATGCTAGTTTAATGTTTTGCAAACATTAAATTTATGTTGTAGGAACGTTTCCTGTGTGTTCAAATAACGTTTGGAAAAACATTAATCTAGCGTACACATAAACATTGTGAAAACATTAAATAAAATGACATTAAGGACATTTTTCAAACGTTTGGGCCAAACAAAAAAAACAACAACATTATTATCATGTTTTTGTGCTACCTGGGTGTTTACCGCGTCCAAAAAAGTGGTCCCTCGATTTCCGCCTGATGACGTCATAGACGTGTTATGCTGTCGCCAGTCGCGACCCTGGTGTTGTCCCAGCAGTTTTGGTGGATGTAGCAGACGCCTGTTCTGCTGTAGGTCGCTCTCCACTGTGGCAGTCCACGGAAGCTACTGCAGCCGGAAGCTGAGACGCCTGGGACGCCTTGACGACAGCGACACTTGCGTTCGCTCGTGCTTTTCGCCAGCATTTCTACGGCCAACCGCCAGGATCGCGACAGGCAACCATGGGCGTTCCAACCGGGGGGGGGGGGGCAAGGGGGGCGCTTGCCCCCCCCCCCCAGTTCTCAGAGTGGGGGGGTAAGGTATGTGTTTTGCCTCCCCCTAAAACAGCCGTAACTGGGCAGCACAAACACTGGCCGGCGGCGCCCAAGGGATACCAAGGGCACCGCCCCCCGGCCCAGGGAGGGGGGGGGGTCTGGTTTGCCCCCCCACTCAAAAACAAGTTGGTACGCCACTGCAGGCAACAGCATGACACTCCGGCCTCTGTGACGTCATTTGTTGCCACTTCGGGACCACTTTTGATGTATAGAGCTGTATCTCTCAAGTTTTGAACAGCGCCCCTGGTGATAAACATCGGATATTTTTAGGTCGCGTTTTCACTGTGCGTAGTGTTGCGTTTTTTCAAACGCTCTGTTAGTGCTCGTGAACCATGCGCAGACGCCGTGAGAAGTTGACAGACGCTAGTTTACGCCCGTGGAAGGTACATGATGGAACGATAGGACGCCGCTTCACGTCAGCATTAAATAGTCGCGTCTCGCGGACGCTAGCGGAGGCGCCTCTTTTGTGGTCGCGTCTCGTGAACGCTACAGCGCCCCCTGGCCGAGCGAAACAGGCCTATGGGCGGGATAGGACGCTAAACACACCAGTCGGAGACGCGATCCAGGCACCATAGTGACGGCAGGGAAAGCAGACGAACTTTATGTTGCGGAAGAACACCAAGGCGCAGCGATACCAGGTGCGTTCTAAGGCCCTTCCTGCATGCTTTTCAATGAGCGGAAGGCGAACAAAAAGAGTTCAAAATAAGGACTAGCCCAGAAGGCTGCATTTCTCCAGCACCTCATAATTTGACGAACCTTACACGAAAAACGCGTGTTTTTGGCCATCCCGCGTCCTGTTTTTTTTTTTTTATCCGTAACATGGGTCTAAACAATGCTGAATGCTGGGTTAGTTGGTATTGGTCTTGGGTTGCCAAAGGCATGGTAGCGCTATTTAGACGAGGACACAAGTTGTCCTCGTCTAAATAGCGCTACCTTGCCTTTGGCAACCCAAGATGGGTCTAAACTTAGTATCCAACTACCGTGTCTGCTCCGACGGCCGTCACTCGAGCCACGTCCGACCGGGTATGTATTTTCGGCAACGATTTGGGGGGGGGGGGGATGTCCAGGGGGCGTGGCCAATGACGTCACGGACGTCAAAACTATATATGTACTGTTATTTTGACGTAAACGTTAAAAAAAAGTAACGCCGTGGATGCTCTGGACACACGGGCATCCACGGCAACGAGGCGGCGCATGACGCGGCTGCGAGGGAGCTAAACAGCCCTCACCCCTCGCGTGGCGCCGGAGAATCCGACCCCTCGTCGACTAACACTGAAACTGCCGATCAACGTACGACCCGGTTGAAGCTATGCGGATGCACAAAAAAGAATGGGGGGGGGGGGGGGGGCACTGACTAAAGGAGTCCTGGAACCCCGAACCAAATCCCATTCCACCGAACCACTTCAAACACAAGGAAATGGTGATATTACGACGAATTCGTACGGGTGGCGCAAGAACACCACACATGACTCAAAAATTTGAGACGATCAAGAAAAGAAAGCTGAACCCTGATTACGAACCGCCCGACCAAAGATGTCAAATATGCAAAGGAGACGGCACACTCCCAAAACTTCACCACCTGATTTGGGAATGTGAGGCTCTCGCCACACACAGAAGCGATGCTTGGGCCCAACTGGGCCAAGACACTCCTAGCTCCTACGAGGAGTGGATCAGACCTGCTGCCGAGTCTGAAAGACGAGTCCGAATCTTACGGACCCTGCTCGATTAAACGATGTCGGGCGACCTACGTCAGAACATTTAGAAGGGAGGCTTTCTAAGGGGAAAATCCCGTGAAAGAAGTCACGCGCGAGTGCGACCACTTCTTTTTGCTTTCTTTTTTTTTCCTCATTAAACGTTTTACACACATTTTGGATGCTGCCGAGTGCATTTTGAAACCTAGCAAAATGGACAATTGGGCGAGTTGGTAAGAGTTCATTATAACTTACAGCGCGACTAGGACAAGGACAGACAGAGGAGAAATCACAGGACAAGCGCTGACTAGCAACTGATTCTATTGAAAAGGAAATACATATGCTGCTGCTGCCGCTCGTGCAGGCATGCCCCTCCGTGGCCCTGGCGCTTCTTCTTTCACTCCACACGAAACCGGCCAAGTTATCCGAGATCCAAAAAGCCGATCTCGCTCTTCATCAAAGTCACTGTGGGCTGGCTCACACACGAGGGTCCGTTTTTTGTTATGTGGTACGCCTCCATCATTTCTCGGGGTAGCTTGTGGTTGTGACAGAACATCACTGTCGTGTTGTTAAAAAGGGGTTGGCATCCGCAACCCCGGCGATGCATTGCGAGATGTGTGTGAGCGGTTCCTTTCATAGAACTCTGGTGTTCTCGTAGTCTTGTGTTGAGGCAACGCCCAGTCTGTCCTATGTATGCACGCCCGCAGGAAAACGGAATCTTGTATACACCACGCCTTCTATGCAGGCGACGAATTGCATTCCGTGTTTGATGCTGCAGCCGCTGTGAGACGTAGGATCGTCCTTTCTCGCGCGCTTGTTGACTGCGGAGCACACAGAGCTGAGCTTGTGGCGGGCGGAAAAAACAACATTCCCATTGTATCTCGAGGCGACTTTCTTGAGTTTCTTGTTCTCGGACTGTAACACCAGCAAACATGATCGTCCCCCACTTCGATGCGGAGATCCAGGAACTGAATGAGGTTCTTTTTTGGGGCTTCATGGGTGAATCGAAGCCCTAGCCCTTTTTCCGAGAAGATCTTCAGCACATCGTCCAGCTTTTGATGGAAATTAGCCCTCTCAACGAACACCAAATAATCGTCCACGTACCTAAACACTTTTTTGGTGTTTTTCTCCAAGCAGGGTTCCAGATCCCGATCGATCTTGCCTAGGAAGATGTTACTGAGCACAGGGGCTACCCTCGACCCTATGCATACTCCGGACTTCTGTATGTACACCTTGTCCTGCCATCCGATGAGTGTGGACTTCAGATAAACGGACAGGAGTTCGAGAAAGTCTTCTACCGTAATCCCGCATCGCGTCCTGAAGGCGCTTTCGTCGTTGTGTTCTATTATGCACTCCTTGACACTAACCATGAGGTCGTCGTGTGGCATGAGGTCGTCGTGTGGCATCCACCGCCTTTCCTACGGACTCAAGAAAGTCGCCTCGAGATACAATGTGAATGTTGTTTTTTCCGCCCGCCACAAGCTCAGCTCTGTGTGCTCCGCAGTCAACAAGCGCGCGAGAAATGACGATCCTACGTCTCACAGCGGCTGCAGCATCAAACACGGAATGCAATTCGTCGCCTGCATAGAAGGCGTGGTCTACAAGATTCCGTTTTCCTGCGGGCGTGCATACATAGGACAGACTGGGCGTTGCCTCAACACAAGACTACGAGAACACCAGAGTTCTATGAAAGGAACCGCTCACACACATCTCGCAATGCATCGCCGGGGTTGCGGATGCCAACCCCTTTTTAACAACACGACAGTGATGTTCTGTCACAACCACAAGCTACCCCGAGAAATGATGGAGACGTACCACATAACAAAAAACGGACCCTCGTGTGTGAGCCAGCCCACAGTGACTTTGATGAAGAGCGAGATCGGCTTTTTGGATCTCGGATAACTTGGCCGGTTTCGTGTGGAGTGAAAGAAGAAGCGCCAGGGCCACGGAGGGGCATGCCTGCACGAGCAGCAGCAGCAGCATATGTATTTCCTTTTCAATAGAATCAGTTGCTAGTCAGCGCTTGTCCTGTGTTTTCTTCTCTGTCTGTCCTTGTACTAGTCGCGCTGTAAGTTATAATGCACTTTGAAATGTCGGTTGGTCGGCGAGTGTGCGCGTGTAACACGGGCACGGCTCCTTCGACACCAGAAGTAGTAAAGACGTCACTTCCGGTGTCAAAGTAGCTTGCCCTGTCTGGGCATGGCTCCTTCGACACCGGTAGTAGGCAGTGGCTCCTCGGACGTCCGTCGCTGGAGCCACATCCACACAAATTCAGATTCAGAACACGTTTTTATTGACACAGAAAAAAAAAAGAAATACAAGGTGAAGGCAGGGGAATATGCCGAGTGACATCTTCGTCTGGGCATGTGGCACTAGGAAAGAGGATGAGGGAGAAAAGAATCTACACATACACGTCCAAGCACGAAGTTCAGGAGACTATACCCCTATGAAAATGGCTACCGCCATTCTATGGACACCTGACCGACGTTCTGTCGCCCCTGTCGTCATTCCATCGCCCTCGCTTGAATTTTTTGGACACTTTGTCGCCCCTTTATCAACGTTTGGCACTGGCATGGTAGGCGCCAAAATGGCGATCAAATAGCAAAATAACCTTTTTAGCGTCTTTTTATTGACAAGTGTCCATACAATATTTGCATATCATCATTTTATAGTCATCCTACTGTCAATCTGGCGCCCCCGGAGGCAGTGCACTATTGGCCAATTCCTGCTGCAAGTGAAGCAAACTTCAACTAATGTACGCTATAGGTTCAACTGGCGCGAGTGTGCCGCGGCAAATTGAAACAGACCACACATGGGTAAATTACTTCTAAAATGTAATTTAATTACAATTACTTTGTTCCAAAAGTAGTTTAATTACAATTGCAATTACTACTACATGAAAAGTAATTCATTAAAATTACAAATTACTTTAAAAAGTAATGCAATTACTCTAAAATTACTTAATTCTGAGAGCGACCAATTTGGGCCATATAACTTCAAACGAGATGTTAAGAATGCAATGCAGTTCTTTATTCCTTGCCCCAATGTTTGAGGAGGATTAAGCATCGCTGTATAAATGTCACGTATTGTACATTCCTTCTGTGAATTTTGTTAAATTAATGAGAGAACTTGACAGTTTGGGATAATAAAATCCTACATTCTTATATTTTCATTAAATATTAACAAATTAGTCCACATGTGCGTACCAACCGGGGAGGGGGGCAAGGGGGTGCTTGCCCCCCCCCCCCCCTGTTCTCAGAGTGGGGGAGGGGGGGGGGCAAAGCATGTATTTTGCTGCCCCTGAAACAGCCACTACCAGGCAGGGCAAACACTGGCCGGCGCCGCCCAAGGGATACCAAGGGCACTGCCCCCCGGCCCTGGGAAGAGGGGGGGGGGGGGTCTGGTTTGCCCCCCACTCAAAAACAAGTTGGTACACCACTGTTAGTTCATATACCCGGGGACGCCAGATCGCTAAAATAAAGTTGAGCTGGCGCACGTTTGTTAGCCAGGCAAATAAAAATGCGACAATTCGTCTTATCTGAATATTTTAATAGTGTTGATGGAAGACTACAATCCACATCCATACGTGCTAATACGACCATATTTACAGACAAACCTTTCATTTTTTTTGTAAATTATTTACATTCAGTTGAAATTACAATGGCTCAAAATTCATAAGACGAATTGTCGCATTTTTATTTGCCTGGCTAACAAAAGTGCGTCTGCCCAATTTTATAGGGGCTCCCGAATCAATGATGAGAATATCCACAGGTGCGAAGTCAGCTCAAAAATGCTTATGCAAATAATATCCGAAGTAAAACCAACAAAAAATTAACGAAAATAATACAAAAAAAAAGAAAACAAATATGCGACAATACTCGAAGAGGGGCGTATAAAACTGGCAAACAAATAAAAAAAAACTAGCTTCATAGACAATTAAAATCCCCAACCTCGACTGAAATCTGAACCTCAATTTTGTTTCTTTTAATATTTTGGCATGTTTATGCTACTGTTTTCTGCTCGCAACACAGACGGCGCCACATGGCGCCATTGAGGTAAGCTCCAAAGAGGATTCTCTCAACCCGCAGTGTAAGCGTCAAAACAACAAACAACGCGACGATATTTTGTTGTGCGTGTGTGTGAGTGCGTGTCTATGTGTGCGAGTGTGTCACCAAGCGCTAAGCCGCTTGTGCGAGCCGCACACGCACATTGCACTTCACGCACATTCAGAGCCGGATTAAGGCATTTCGGGGCCCTGGGCTAAGGATGCTTCAGGGGCCCTAATGGTGATGATGATGGTAATGATGTCCGGTTAAGGCAATGAACCTGGAAAATACTGCAGTTTCCTTTATTTTTTAATCAATACAAAGTAGCCTAAAAATACAAAAAATTTACCATTCCCGTCTGGTTTCAACTAGGGAGCACTCCAGCAAGACCACCGCGGAGGCGGCATGCAGCTTTGTTCCCTTCCCCAACAGCGTCGAAGGCCGCACTTTCAAAGTGTAAGCGCTACTAAAAAACACGTGTTTGCGCGCACGAGACACGAGCCCGAGTAGGGTGAAGGGGGAGGTGTTTATGACATTTCTCTTCCTGACAAAAAAAAAAAAAGAGGAGCGAAAAACCCCAGATCGTGGGGCCCCTCGCGTGTTTTCGTCGTTTTCTCAAAGCCGCTTTCAAAAGAAAGCAGACAAGCACCCTAAGGGGCCGGTCACCCACCCAAAGGGCCGGCTTTGCACAGGGATAGGAGTGTGCTACGCGAAGTGCGCGTTTGGCCTCGCTGACATCGCCATTATCTTTGTATATCCCTCTTCTCGAATGCCGCGGCAAAGCAACATCGCTTTCCGAAATATTTTTAGGTTTCAATGGTTTTTTTTTTTTTCTACGAGCTGCGTCAATCAACCTTCCGTCATGGGGGCCCCCAGAGAGTCGGGGGCCCTGGGCTACAGCCCCCTTAGCCCGTACCTTAATCCGGCCCTGCGCACATTGCACTCGCAAAACACATCCAAACGGCGTTGATTCTCGATCGGTATCCAAGCGTGTGAAGGCACAGAGACGCAGCACTTCGGCGTGCCAAGGTAGCTTTGATCACGCCGCGAGACCGGCGGAACTACTTTTTGACGAGTTGTTCCTTCTTTTTCTGCGGCATCGCACTTTCAAAAAAAATATATACACGTATTCCCAACGGCAAGTCTCACTGCTTACACAGGGTTTTAAGAAACTTCTTCGGCGAATGACGACGAACGAGTAGAAAACGTGTCTCTGAGCACGCTGCCGCCAGCCTCTGCAACGCTAGCGGAATGGCGATTTTCCCACGTGCAAGATGGCCGTCCGGTGGCCGTACTCGCGGAGCGGGAGCAGCTAAGCGAAGTTTCGTATCGCCAATAAAACTTTTATTTTACTAAATTTGTTTTGGCTTCTTATGTTCGTTAAAACTCTTTATTATTTTGTTTCGCTACTGCTACTGTTTTACTAATAATGCTATTTTAAAGTTTTTTTTATTTCCGCATTTATTATGCACTTTGAGAAAGCCTTTGCAAGCCACTCCAAGCCACCCTGAACCCCTGAACTTCATTTGCGCCGGAATGTAGTTGCGGTTTTGTGGGTGTTTTATTATTACGTAAAACTCATATTGATCCGATATGCCGCGTCCGAGAATGAAATTGGCGACTAATAAGTGGCGAGGCACCACGCGAGCAGGAATGAACAGCCCTGGAGGTCGTGGGCACAGCTCAACTGGTTCATTCCTCGGTGCTTCTCGAAGGTAAGCCTTTTTTCTCTGCGTCCTAAGCTTCCGTTCAAGCATCTCCTTGGTTAGTTTCCTTGCCTGCATTTGCCTAATCGCGTTCGAGAAATGTATTCGGACAGTTCTTTTCCGCTAGCGAGCATCTCTCCACGCGCTTTTCGTCAAGCCGTCCGACGGGTTGCGAGTTTTAATCGCGAGAGCATGATTCGGTCACCGAACACGTCGGTCGACCTGGATCGCTAGGTTGGACATTTGAGAAAAGGTACATGGAAGTGACGTAATGGAAAGGAGGAACGTATCCTAGCAACACTCACGTGGCGGCTCAGCCCACTTTGACGCCGCTACGTCATCGCAAACTTGACACCTGTCACCCGTTTGAGCGACGTCCGGAGCCAACCAACGACGAGCGGAAGGAGCTACGCATTCCCCGAGCCGTCCCTACGCGCGGGAGACGGGGTAGGATTTACTACGACGCGGGGAGCAGTTCCTGCGTTTAGTGAACGAACGGCAACCAATCCTGTGCGTCGCTGGCCGTCGCATCTGTTCTAGTACAGGTAAAAGTATTGAAAAATAATAAAAACCTGTTGAGCGTTGTTAAAACAAACCGTTTATTTGTGTCCTTTTGCAATACATTTAAGAGTTAATAGGAGAGAAAGTTGTTTCATTATTACAAGGAATGCGGGATGCGCGCTTCGCGCCATCTTTTAAAGCAACATGTCGGAGCAAGCCAGAATCGCGGGGTTGATGGCTGCACATAAAGATCTCCCGTTTCGTGGTCCCGGCGCGTAATGAAGGCGCGGAAGCAAGCAGACGACCTGAACAAAGACGCTTGCTTGCTCTGTAGAACCCAAGAAACATTCGGTTGATATGACTTACCCTGAGACAGGGAATAAACAAGATTCGTAAAAGGGACGCGGTCAACACACAGCGTATCCAAAAACAGCTGCGTGTTCGGAGACGTGCCTAAATTTTCTGTCTCAGGTCAAGGTATGTCCACTTTTTACGAGCTCGCCAGCGCCTTCACCTTTTTTGAGACCTACAGTGTAGTCATAACTTGCAACAGCAACTACTTTCATCTTGTCTGGAATGCCTCAGTAGCAAACTTCGCCATGTCTTTTTTGTATATGCTGTAAACAACATAATTTTTCGCGAATCGCCTACAATTCGCAAAAAATAGGTCCCGCGAACAATCCCGGTAAGATGTCAACACATTGGAATCTATATTGAGATCCCACCGCGTCGTGAAAATTAGAACCCGCGAATTATTCCAAAACTTCAGCTTTAACCTAAATCGCGAAATATTGAGCCCTCGAAAAATAGGTCGTTTACAGTATATTATTGTCTAGCTGCATTTAACCTTGTCTCAAATACGGCAGGCCTTCGTGTATATTTGTAGATATGTTACGAAATACAACCTAGAGGTAGTGTGCTGCAAAACGTGTTCAAATTAAGAAATCAATGTTTGACATAACATGTGATTTAAGAATGTCCGATTGTTTACGTTGTGCTATGCTAGTGTGTTCATTTTTACTTTCGAGAATGAAATATTGCAAAACCTGTTTTCATATAATTTTACCTTTTCAAGTTACGGTTTTGCATTCTAAAAATAAAGCACTTTCAAGAATAAACTAGCTGTGCAACATAACATAAACCCTGATACTCACGTAAAAAAGGACACATACACCGAAAGGTCTCAAACACAGCTGAAATTTTTATTTTCCAAAAAGAGCTGAAATAGGCACCACGACAAAAAGTAAGGGGGAGAGAGAAACCTGGAATGACTTGAGAGATACTGAAACAAATCCCAATACTAACATCAAGAGGCACACCTGAGTGATGTAGTCATAACACAGAGGGTAATAATGGGATGTTTAAAACCACAGGGGATATGAAACAATACCTAAAATACACTAAGAAATAAGTCGTTACAGGTCTACAGATGGTCTAAAGTATTTCTCGGTTCTTTGCAGGGGAAAGCCAGGTGACCTTTGTCGGTTTGGCAACCCGCAAGCCTTCTCTGTCATTATCCCACGCATTTCATGCCTTCTGCTCATAAAATTGAAAGGCTATCGATATCACCGCTATGCACTCAACACATATCCGGGGGCAGTACCATCCGTCTCTAAACACAGCACATGAAATACCTGTGAACAAGTCCATCATATTCCTCGTACCTCACACTGGAATTTAAAGATATAAACATACGTTGGAAGTAAGAACCAAGGTCATGCAAAAGATTTCTTTTGTTTGCATCTGGACATTCCAAAACTATAAAACGCAGTGTTTCGTACATCGCTCTTGTATCGGCCTTAAAGAAATGATGTCACCAGAACAATGGGCAAAGTTTTGAAAAGCAATTTTCCTGCCTACGTGATTCTGGCTATCCGATTGGTGTCCTGGTACGCTCACATGAAAACATTTGCACCTAACTAACACAAATCAGCTGACACAGATATAGAACAGAGAAGACAAGAACTAAGCAAAAAATTGTAGTACCCTACATTCATGGCATAACCCATACATTGAAAGGAAGTAGCTGCGAGGCAGGGCAATAAGGTTGTGTGCTCTGCTCCAAACTCGGCGTATTGTATGAACAAAGGTTTAAAACGCAGGCGAGCTGGTGGATGACATCCATAGCAACCCTGAGACGTAGGAACAAAAAAAAAAAAAACGTTCAGAACAATGAAGTCTCTACCACAGCTTGAAATTTATTGAACAACCATCGCCTTATACACATGTCCCAGACCTCTTTTTACAATTCGAGCGACCTCCTCGCCCACCACACAGTGTACCCTAACAAGACAAAGTAAATTGCAACTTCAACCAGAAAAAAATGTGCGACATTTCTTACAAGACTTTGGTTTTGGCTCATGTGCCCCGTGTTACATAGAGGTTGTTTATTACATTCCCCTACCACGTGGCAAATGTTCCATCGGTCAAACTGGTAGGTGAGTAAATGACAGGATAAGAGAGCATGCAGCATCTGTCAAGGAAACTACAGCAGGTCATTGCCGCACCTGTAAATGCAGTGTTCTGTTCAGCAGCATCACCATTCTTGCAAGAAACAAAAGCCTGTATGCACGAGAAATGTGAAAACATATAAAACAATGGCCATCGAAGGAAACAAAGTAGCATGCGTCAGTGTGAGTTCCATTAAACTCGACAAGAAAAGCAATAGTGTTTGGAATGTTTTACGTCCCGCTGAAATGCGGGTCGTTTCAAACTAAATTGTATCTACACCTCTCAGAATAAAGAACAAAAAGAAACAGATAGCTGAGGCACATGAAGAGGAAGAGGTATTAAACCATAGTTGGTAGTCCAGCGATATGTTTTTCTCTCAAGTTCAAGCTGGCCCTAGCCATGGTGGCTGCGCGATGAACTGTACAAGGTGTTGGAGCTGAAGAGACTGCATAGAATATGGACGACCATGATTGCGGAGCAGCGAGCGAAGTGTGCACTTGACGGCTTTCACGGGGAGGGCCTCAGTGACGGCAAGGAAACAGATGGGTCCTTGGTGGTCGGGACCGCAGTCGTGGTGGTGAGCGGCTCCCCGTCGCCGGCGGCGTCCGTGCTGGGCATCACCGTGGCGAGGGCAGTAGGGGCTCCCCGACGGCGTCCTTTGGGGCGAGACCACCGTCGTGGCGACAGACTTCTTGATGCCGGCGGCGTCCCTCATGGGTGGGACTGCAATCCTGGCGTGTGTGGCGCTGCGCAGGGGCACGGCTGCAGCAGGTCTCGAACCGGGCGACAAGGCGTTGCCTCGAAGCCCTGTCCGAGAGGTCGACTGGAAGGTTGGCAGGAGCCAGCCTCTCGTCATCAGACGCTGACCCCTCCGAGCTCGGCTCAGACTCCAACTCTCGCTTTTCAGGGTCGGAACCTGACTCCGGTTTTGGCTCACTCAATACAAGGCAGGCGTTGTCCAGCACTGCACGTGTCGTTATAATGGTGGTGGTGGCTATTGATGGATGATAATGCAGAGTCCGGTGCCTTTGCAGACACGAGAATCTGTTTTTCAACAGCCCACTGCAGCGCTCCACAACGGCAGCAAGCAATGGAGGTCACGTGGATCCCAAGGACAGGGGTGATGAACCATGACTCCAAGCCGTAGCCGTCGTCGCCCACCGTGGCTCTATGCATCTTACCCAGCGTTCGGCGTCACGCATCTGCAAGTGTGAGAGAGATACCGACATGAATTTACTTGAATGTTCCACTCATGGTTCACAAAGCAGTCTCAACTCAGGAACCTTCCAAGTTCTTTTGACAAGATAATTAACATGATTGCAACACACCTTCATGGACGCAAGATATGATGACAAGAAACCACTTCTTTCAAACAAACATAATGTGGCGGGCGGAAGGATGCACGTTTTAAAATTCACGACATACTACCTAGAGCACACTCTCGTGCAGTCGGAGCACAGGGGCGGATTCAGAGGGGATGGTCCGGATGACCTGACCCCCCTCTTGAATTCTGCATGTGTCAAAATTTAGGGCGTGGAAACGAGGGGGGGGGGGCGACATATGATACGCTGAACAAAAACCTGACCCCCCCCTCCCCTCGTAATACCTGCGTCCGCCCCTGGCGGAGCACACAAGCCCGCACCTCTCATTTATAAAATGGCATATCCACACCGTAGCCGCGTTACGCTGTATTCTTTTTGACACACATGGAGCTGAGTTTGAGTACGTAATACGTGCGTACTTACCACCGTCACGTTGAGGGCGTAGAAATGCTTGCGGCATAGTGCACCACCTTCATCGCGGTGGGATCGTTCTTGGACGGGCCGACGATGGCGATCATCGTTTCGTTCACGCCACCGATGACGCCGGATATCCTACCGAGCGGTCTGAGGCCCGTCTCCACGTCGTACCTCTCGCTCGGCGTCTCGGGGAAGCGGAGCCAGCCGCGCCGGACCCCGATACGACGCACGATAGCGACGGACACGACGCGGACAGAGACGACGACTGTCTTCAGTCCCACGCTGCATGCTCGTCGCTCGCCACCACACTTTGGAGGCACTCCGTGGCGTAGAAACGAAGTGTACAACACTTGAAGCTCCACAGTCGTGAACGTTCACGAGCTCCGTTTCGCAGTCTCTTCACCTACGGTTCCTAGCGCCAACGTTGTCTCGCTGCCGGCGCTGCGTCGCACGCTCGCAATCCTCCGGGAGCTCGAATGCTGCGCGGTGCTGTCGGTAAGTTTTCCCGACGAAAACAATAAGTAAATTAGTTGAAAAGTGGCATAATCGCCCGACGACGACGCGGTTTGGAAAATATGACCAACGAAAATACAAAGGAGCTAGTACCTTTTGAAACGTACTCGGTACAAAGTGAAACGTCACTTTGTTGTCACGTCTGGTTGCCGACTCCGCCCAGTTTTGCCGACTCCGCCTACATTTTTCTAGGGAAATTACGTCACTTTTGCTTCCAACCAATCAGACGCGATGACGTCACTTCCGTGTACTTTTAAAAGGAACATGTACAATGTCGAACCTAGCCATCCTGAACATTTTATCGCACGTGGGTCGTTTTTCACGCGCTGCTTCGTCCGCGTCACTTCGCGTCGGCCCGCATCGCTGCGTACCGATATCTGTACTGGCCAGGTTTCTTTGTCGGCCCGCGCGTCTTATTGTTGTGGGTGACCTCAAGCGAAGCGCGTAAAAAAAAAAATAAATAAAAGCCCCATGTGGTTGGAGCTGCTTAATTACTAGGCTAGTCTCCTTTTTTTTTTTCTTTGGCCATTTTTGTGAATTTTGGAAATAATATTTTTTTTTTTGGGGGGGGGGGGGTCATCAAATATAAATAAGATGTATAACCCACTTGAAGCTGTGAATGCCGCTCGCTGTCGTAATCGGAATGGGGCGCGGGCGGCCGGTCGACGGTTCTCGGAGCACCGCCGGCGCTGCGCTGGTTCTTGGAGCGCGCCGGGCTGGGTTCAAGCACATTCGAGTAGGATGTGTTCGGCCCTAGCTTGGCAGGTCCCGGGCTTCAGCGTGGCGCTGGGGGCCGTCGGCCTGCTGTTCGCGTTTTATTTCCGTTTCCGACTGTGCATAGTGTTATTTGAGTTTATTGTTTATCTGCCCCCCCCCCCCCCCCCACCTTCTTTTTAGTTTGTGCGTTGCAGGCTACCTGGTATGGGCCTTCGGCCTATCTGCCGCACCCCCGTCTCTCCTGAGCCGAAATAAATGAAAATTACGCGCGACTAGCGAGCCGTGCACTTTGAGTACATCACCATATTTGTATCCGTGATGGCAGACGGCCGCACATGAACATCTGCACGGCCACATTCAACGAGATGGCCATACTACGCAAATCTTTCTTTATTTCGGGTGACGTCTTGAACGAAAGCTGTGTCGCACTCAAAAAAAGAAAACCGAGGACAGCAGGTGTTGCAGGCTCCTGGTTTTCGGAAATCCCGGAGTCCGAACAAACAGGTGCGAAAGGCTGCGTTGCTCGCCGTGAGGAGGCAACGCAAATGACTCGCGATCGCCTCAATGGAAAAAAAAACCTTGATGAAGATTTCGGCAAGTCGAGTATGTTCAAGGTACTTCGTCTCGGGTTAGTGTCTGCACGGTTGACTTTTGTCCGACATTATTTTGATTTAATATGCACTTCGTCTCGGGTAAGTGTCGGCACGATTGGCTTTTGTTTGACATTATTTTGATTTAATATGTCACTATAGCGGGCTTGGCCTATTCGAAGCCAAAGTTCCATTGTGACAAACTAGAATGTCGAGAGACTGGAATGGAAGTTCCTTACCGCAGGAGCGTTGGGAAATTGGCATCGAAAAAAATCACCGTTCATGAGCACACGTTTCTTTGCCCCCCAGCAATCTCGAAGGTTGCTGTTGCTGTTAACTGCCACTGTAAAAATTCTAACGCTTTGCACATTCTCTTTCTCGGCTCTTTTTTTTTATTGCTTCGATATTGTGCAGATGCTGCAGCAAATTAGTTTGATGACTACAGTCCTGACTGGGCAGCTAAGAAACATCTTGGCCACACACGCGCACTTGACAAGCCTGACCCAAACAAAAAAGCCAACCGACACTTCCCCAAGATGAAGTGCCTCGAATATAGTTGTTCTTCCCGGTGTTGGTGGAGGAAGGTTGAGCTTCGATCGTTAGGGGCTTGGTGGCGGGCACATTGCTGAGTGATGTGCCAACTTGCACTGCTTTACTTCGACTATTCATTTATTTACCTAGTTACACAAATCCCAACTTAGACGACCATCTCGAATCCCCCAGAGCCTCAGGTGGAGTCCCCATTTCCTTCCCCCGTTCCTTCTTTTGACATTTCCAACTCTCTCCCTCCGACTGATGAACAAACCAATCGGTTAAAATTCCGCATCGTTTACTTGCTCTTATATGAACCAGTCGACGTCGAGGACTATCCACGACTGCCGTAACCCACAGCAGTGGTCGAACCCTTCAAAGTTGGTGCCAAGTATCCCGTTGGAGGTGTCACACCAGCGCTAGCGATATTTTATTGCAGTGTCCCCTTCACTGGGCTAAAAACTACATAATAGAAAAAGAAATTGGCTGCAGAAACCACTATTGTTGGTTATCGAATTGCAATAGCATTCATAGTGAGACTTGCGCCACAGCTCACTGTGTGTACAACGACATAAATTTTGAGTAAACACTTTATTTTATGAATGGTTTACTACAATCATTGACGTCAGTGCGCCGCTTTGAAATTGAGTGATTGCTTCGTAGGTTGAGTGCAAATGTATACTGCCGCTCCATTGTGGGCCATTCGACCCGCCGTTCGCCAAGTCGACGCACCACACTTCAGGGGGTGGCTCTCCCTCGTCTGCAAGCTAGATAAGAAGCGCCCCGTTCTGCGTCAGTTCTTTGGGCTCTCAACTCTCCTCTAGCCTGGCGGCCCAGCAATGTTCCTCTGCCCAAGCCTCAGGCATTTTCTGGATGGTAAAAAACCCTTATGGGTGATTTGGTCGATCGCCTGCGGTGGACGAGGGAAGTCAAAAGCCACATGTATGTGAGGCGCGGATTTACCTCCTTGCGCCACAGCCAATCAGGTGGAGTGCGCATCTATTCTCTGCCACCTTCGAATAATGTGCAGATGTGAAGGAGTGCGTACTGCCGCTTCACATTCACTCGGCGCAGATTTACCTCCTCCTCTTGTTACGAGGCCAGACACCGTATCGCGAAATCCGGGTGAAGTAGCTAAAGAATGCAATCGCATTAAAAAAAAAAGCAGCGACATTGCAAGTGTTGGCAGACCCCCGCACAGATTACTCGATTCTTGCTTCCTCAGGAACCCTGCGCTTCGTCTCCCCATCCAAAGTCGCCTCTATGATAGGACGTCGCCCCAACTCCACGACGCCACCTTCGCGCGGCCCGAAATGCTGTCATCTGGTAAGTCACAAGCCCCACACAAACAGACGTGCACTGACCAACTTCACTAACATGCTCACATACTCTCCACTTGTCATGATTTTTGTGTGGGCTTTGCCCGTTGATGCAAGTGAGTCATTGTCGTTTCAAGGAGAGTGACCGAGCCATTTTGCACGCATGTTCGGACTATCGGGATTTGCAGAAACTGGGAGAGTGCAGCGCCTGCTGTCCTCGTCTTTTTTTCTCCAGTTCATCTTTTTTCCTTGTGCAACAGCAGACTGTCGCACAAGAGCGACACCTTTTTTGTGCATGGGGTCACCTGAGCTGCAGAAAGATTCGCTGCATAGAGTGGCCCGTGAGGCTTTGCGCGCACCGCTGTCTGCTATCACGAACACAAATACGGTGATGTACCCAGAGTGCACCGCTCGCTAGCCTTGCGTGAGTACACCCTATATGGTACATGTTCAAAGTATCTTTATGCATTGCTGCTCCAACCTGCATTCTCTTTTGCCATTGCCGGTAGCAAATTGTGTCTGTTTAGTATTGCATACCTGCCAACTTCCCCGTATTGCCCAGAAGACTCTTAAATTTCGATCAGTTTGTACGATTGACAGAAAAATCTCCCAGAAAAGAGAAATTACCCTCCCCCTCCCTTCCGCACTTAAAGAAATGAGTTTTTGCCATCACAGCAGACAGCTGCAGTCCCATGAGCATGAGCAGTTTAATATATAAATGTAACGAAGTTCTCTTCATGCAAATTTGTTGTCAATATTTCTTTTTAAAACAACAGCTACCCCCCCCCCCCCTCCACCCCCCCCCCCCCCCGACCCTGCTTAAAAATCATCCCAACTATGGTGCCTCCGAACTTAGAAGGTATGGTATTGTTTGTGCCTTTTCTAGCTTGTGTCATTTATGTATTATAATATATCTGTTCTTCACATTTACAATCAGTGCAGGCCTGGTCAAGCAGGAGTTGCTTAGTGAAATACTAGTTTGAGTTCCCTGGGACGACACCACTGACATCACCTACAGTGCCGAGGTTCAGGCTTAATGGCAGATATCAATAGGAGTTGATGGTAAGTTGTCCTTATTTAGCAGTGTTGGAAGTAATTCACTTCAGCTTTCATCACTGTTTTCATACCTCTGCAGTTTGATGCAGCCTTCATGCTTCTGCAGTTTAGAGCGATTCGCAGACATACATAGATTATAGTCGAAACAGCGTGGCTCATCATTAGAGTTGAATGCTGAGTTTCGCTTGGCAGCTTTTTGGCCACTTCGGTCGCTACAAAACATTATTTTCCATCCCAGGTACGCGTCACGTCTGATTGGTTGGACAGTAATGGAGTGTCAGCGGCTGTCGTCATCAGAACCTGGTTCTTGTGCTGCCACATCGTTTTTGGTGGTGGCGCTGTCGTCACCGCCAACGCTTGCGCTCCCCGTGTTCCCATTCAAAATGGTGAGTGGTATACTTATGGCAGCCTCGCTGCTGCAGGTGGTGCCATGTAGCTCTGGCTCGTGGTGGCGCCACCTCCATCACTTGTGCTCCCTGTGATCCCAGCCGAAGTGGTGACAGGGATTCTGGGAGGGCTCTTTGTCGCGAGTGCTGCCACGGACATTGGCTCTTGGGGGTGCCGTCGCTACTGACAAAGCTTGTGCTCCCCGTCGTCCCTGTTGAAATGGTGACTGGAATTTGGAGAGGGTTCGCTGCCACAGCCAGTCGTTTCAAGTTCCGCTCATTCTGTCGTAGCCCTTCTTGGGAATTCGTTCCCTCTATGTTGAGGTTCTAGTAGGAGAAATCCACCGCTGTTGGGTTACATGTCACCAGAGCAGTCAATTCGCGGAGGGCCATGGCCACGTGATCACACTTCTGAAATGTTGGAGCCTTGTTGTGGACATGGAGGCCAGTAAGAGAGTGATTTAATGTGCGTCTGGGCACATCTGCCCGGAAAATGAACTCGTGGGTGTGCCACATGGATTGTGGGCGGACTGTGCTAGTCTTTTCAGAATGGCGCTAACAATAGGTAATGTCTGAATCATTCTTGTCCTACATAGTTGATATTTTTTGGGCACAATGTGGTAGTAGATAGCTACAATGTTACTGCTTAATTCGGAACAAGATTCAGGGTATGAGACTTTCTCAGGCCAGGCAAAACAATTTCTGCTCACTTTATTCTTAAAGAGCTCCCAGAGTTGCACATCATCAAGCAATCCTGAAGGCGATACACCACATGTAATTACACTATTTTAGTTCTTAACTTATGAGGAAGGTGTCCAAGAAATTGTAGCCAGTGTTAGTTAGTTGCTTGGAAGAGCGGTGTGTTTTGCATTCAGTCTTGCACCTTGGCATTCCATTCACCGTTTTAGAGCATAATGATTGGGAGCTTCACTAAAGTGTGTTTTCTGGCACACACATCAAAACATAAATGAAAGAATCGATTCATGCTATCGATACCAAGGTTGGGGCTTCAGAAATGATCAGTCAAATATTCTATGTTTATGTCTGTTGATTTTTTTGGCATTCTGGATCTCTTCTATAATAATAAATAAAAT
>JABSTQ010004171.1:0-52907 GCA_013358835.2 Ixodes persulcatus
GTAGATATTCAACATAGTTACAGTTGCGCACACAAGGACAAGGACAGAGAAGAGAAACACGTAGACGACAGACAAGCGCTTGTCTGTCGTCTACGTGTTCTCTTCTCTGTCCTTGTCCTTGTGTGCGCAACTGTAACTATGTTTATTATCCTAAGCTATTTCGGGGCATATAGACCAAGCAGCTGTTTATTAGGTAGTTCCACTTGGGATGGACTTTAATGACAATTAGTTACCATTCGTGATATTTGTAAGGTTATGTCTCAGATTGGATTCGAATGACTATTATTTGATATTTGATTTTATTTCCTAATTACATGGCGGATTTGGGTTCCAAATGACTTTTAATGACTATCAATCACTATTTGCATCTATTTTGAGTTATTTGATCGCGCGCGGACTGATTTGGCTTTCAAGGGCTAATTTTGGCTTTTTGATCAAAATTTGACATGGCAGATATGTAGTTCAAATGACTTCTAGTTGCTTTTAATGACTTTTGGTCACTATTTTGAGTTATTTGATTGTGTGCAGACTGAGTTGGCTTCATATGGCTATTATTGGCTATGTGATCATGTTTATAAATTATATGGCAGATTTGGGGTCCAAATGACTTCCGTGACTATCAGTCACTATTTTGACTTATTTGTTGTGTGCAGACTGAGTTGGCTTCAAATGGCTACTATTGGCTATACATTCATATTTATGATTATATGGCAGATTTAGGGTCCAAATGACTTCTAGTGATTGTCCATGATTATCAGTTCCTATTTCGAGTTATTTGATTGTGTGAAGACTGAGTTGGCTTTATATGGCTAATATTGGCTATATGATTATATTTATAAATTATATGGCAGGTTCGGAGTTCAAATGACTTATACTGATATTAAGGACTATTGGTCAAAATTTTGAGTTATTTAATTTTGTGCGGGCTGAGTTGGCTTCTACTGGCTATTATTGGCTATACAATCATATTTTTATTTATATGGCAGATTCGTGGTTCAAATGACTACTAGTGACTATCAATGGCTATTTGTCACTATTTCGACTTACCTGATTGTGTGCAGACTGAGTTGGCCTAATATGGCTATTATTGGCTATATGATTATGTTTATTAATTATAAGGCAGACTTGGGGACCAAATGACTTCTAGTGGCTATCAATCACTATGAGTCACTAATTCGACTTATTTGATTTTATGCAGGCTCAGTTGGCTTCCAATGGCTACTATTGGCTATACAATCATTTTTTTTATTTATATGGCAGATTCGGGGTCCCAACGACTTCTAGCGACTATCAATGGCTATTAGTCACTATTTTGACTTACCGGATTGTTTGCAGACTGATTTGGCTTCATATGGTTATTTTTGGCCATATTATCATGTTTATAAATTATATGGCGGATTTGGGGTCCAAATGAGTTTTAGTGACTATCAATGACGATCCCTTCCCTTCCTCCACACAGTCACTATTTCGACTTATTTGACTTTATGCAGGCTGAGTTGGCTTCCAATGGCACTTACTGCCTATATGCATCTGTTATGACCTGGTTGGCTCAAATTGCCAAAAAATGGCTATTAGTGCTTATTGGTCGCAATATTCTGCTATTCTATAGTTATGAATGAAAATGGCTTCAAGTGGCTATTGTTAGCAATAGCATATCAACTTAACAATATCACCTTAAATCGCTTCAGAATTAACATTAGTGACAATTAGTGACACAGTATTCATGATGTTTTGAATATGAATGGATTCAAGTGTCTACTATTATTGGCTATGGGCAGTTCTTGGCCAAATCAGCTTGAAATGGCTATACATGTCTATCAGCGACTATTATTGGCAATTTATGCAATTGGAGTGTGTAAGATTTGAATGACTTCAACTGGATCATATTGGCTATAGGCATCTATTCTTAAATTGGTTGGCTTGGATTGGCTATTATTGGCTACAATCATCTGTTCCTGACCTGGGTGGCTTGAATTGGCTACAAATGACTTAAAGTGACTAGTATTTTTAATTAGCAGCTATTACTTTGTCTACAAACTGAAATGGCTCATGTGGCTAGTTTTGGCTATTACCATCTATTTTTTACCAGACTGGCTTCAAATGGCTATGAATGGCTATTCGTGAATATAGTTGACAATTCTATGCTATTTTGGTGATTATGATTGAAAATGACTTCAAATGTCTATTATTGGCTATTAGCCTCTATTTTTATTAGATTGGCTTGAAATGGCTATACATGGCAATCAGCAACTATTATTTACAATTCATGCAATAGACCCTTTCCGAAATTCAGTCTGGCCACTTTGATCACTATCATCATCTGTGGAACGGCATCTGTGCCATACGAATGGCGGCCTTCTAGTGACTGATAAAGGAAGACGTTGAAGATGCTCCTAAGCGAATGTTGCGAGGCCTGTACATTCAGGGGGTCAGTACGACGCGATGTAGGTCGCGTCGTACGGGTCAGTACGACGGGTCAATACTGACGGGTCAGTACGACGCGACGACGGGACGAACACAAGAGCTACCGTAAGCGTTTATTTCTAATAACTCAGATTCAGTCAATCTGTGGGCGGTACACAATCGGCTTTGAAGCACTTTGGTGTATTAGAATTTTCTCGAGGCATCCGAGTGCGTTGTAGCTTTGTTCAGAATGCGGGTTCTTGGTCACCATCGAACTGAGAGTAATGGACCTTTTGTAGAAATACGCGGTGCGCATGCGCGGAGTATTTCATGCGCCTGGGTTCGAGAGTATCTAGTTCCAAACAATCCACCATCTTGCATTTCTCGCCTTTGAGCGGTTTCGTTGTGTCGACCTCGGGGCGGAAGATTACGCACGATGGGGACAAAGGTGAGCTTGGGGGATTTGTATCTAGGTCACATCACCTCAATGGATGAACAGGATCTAGCTGACGTTTTGGGTGTGGAACGGGTGGGAGAGGCCTTGGGCGCGCGTTGTTTTCCAGTCACCTAGTCTCGAACCGATTCGCATGTCTAGGTGGCAGCACATATTCGCCAAGAGGTCCATTGAGAAAGAACTCACACTGAACAATTCCTCGCATGCCGTTGACTTGCGAAAGTGACGGTGCCGATACAAGTTTATTTCCGCCATTGATATGACAAAACCTAAACTGCTTTACAAACCACCAGATGGCACTGAATTTCGGAAAGGGTCTATTGGAGTCTATATAGATTTGAAGGACTTCAACTGGATATTATTGGCTATAGGCATCTATTCTTGACTTGGTTGGCTTGGATTGGCTTTTATTGGCTGTAATCATCTGTTCCTGACCTGGGTGGCTTGAATTGGCTACAAATGGCTTAAAGTGACTAGTATTTATAATTAGCAGCTATTACTTTGTCTACAAACTGAAATGGCTCATGTGGCTAGTTTTGGCTATTACCATCTATTTTTTACCAGACTGGCTTTAAATGGCTCTCAATGGCTATTCGTGAATATAGCTGACAATTCTATGCTATTTCGGTGATTATGATTGAAAATGACTTCAAACGGCTATTATTGACTATTAGCATATATTTTTATTAGATTGGCTTGAAATGGCTATACATGGCTATCAGCAACTAATATTTACAATTTATGCAATTGAAGTCTGTATAGATTTCAATGACTTCAACTGGATATTATTGGCTATAGGCATCTATTCTTGACTTGGCTGGCTTGGATTGGCTATTATTGGCTATAATCATCTGTTCCTGACCTCGGTGGCTTGAATTGGCTACAAATGGCTTAAAGTGACTAATATTTATAATTAGCAGCTATTTCTTTGTCTACAAACTGAAATGGCTTCATGTGGCTAGTTTTTGGCTATTACCATATATTTTTAGCAGACTGGCTTCAAATGGCTATGAATGGCTATTCGTAATATAGCTGACAATTCTATGTTATTTCGGTGATTATGATTGAAAATGACTTCAAATGGCTATTATTGGCTTTTAGCATATATTTTTATTAGATTGGCTTGATATGGCTGTACATGGCTATCAGCAACTATTATTTACAATTTATGCAATTGAAGTCTGTATAGATTTGAATGACTTCAACTGGACAATATTGGCTATAGGCATCTATTCTTGACTTGGTTGGCTTGGATTGGCTATTATTGGCTGTTATCATCTGTTCCTCACCTGGGTGGCTTGAATTGGCTACAAATGGCTTAAAGTGACTAGTATTTATAATTAGCAGCTATTACTTTGTCTACAAACTGAAATGCCTCATGTGACTAGTTCTGGCTATTACCATCTATTTTTTACCAGACTGGCTTCAAACGGCTATCAATGGCTATTCGTGAATATAGCTGACAATTCTATGCTATTTCGGTGATTATGATTGCTAATGACTTCAAATGGCTATCATTGGCTTATAGCATCTATTTTTATCAGATTGGCTTGAAATGGCTATACATGCCTATCAGCAACTATTATTGGCAATTTCTGCAATTGGAGTGTGTAAGATTTGAAGGACTTCAACTGGATAATATTGGCTATAGGCATCTATTCTTAAATAGGTTGGCTTGGATTGGCTATTATTGGCTATATTTTATCTGTTCCTGACCTGGGTGGCTTCAACTGGCTACAAATGGCTTAAAGTGACTAGTATTTATAATTAGCAGCTATTTCTTTGTCTACAAACTGAAATGGCTTCATGTGGCTAGTTCTTGGCTATTACCATCTATTTTTTAGCAGACTGGCTCCAAATGGCTATGAATGGCTATTCGTGAATATAGCTGACAATTCTATGCTATATCGGTGATTATGATTGAAATTGACTTCAAATGGCTATTATTGGCTATTAGCATCTATTTTTATTAGATTGGCTTGAAATGGCTATACATGGCTATCAGCAACTATTATTTACAATTTATGCAATTGAAGTATATATAGATTGAATGACTTCAACTGGATATTATTGGCTATAGGCATCTATTCTTGACTTGGTTGGCTTGGATTGGCTATTATTGGCTATAATCACCTGTTCCTGACCTGGGAGGCTTGAATTGGCTACAAATGGCTGAAAGTGACTAGTATTTATAATTAGCATCTATTTCTTTGTCTACAAACTGAAATGGCATCATGTGGCAAGTTTTTGCTATTACCATCTATTTTTTACCAGACTGGCTTCAAATGGCTATGAATGGCTATTCATGAATATCCAGAATTATACTTGCCATAGCCATTGCTAGCCCATTGAAGCCAATCTGGTCAGAAATGAATGATAATAGCCAACAACATCTACTAAAAGCCGGTCCGGTTAATAAACACTAAAATTGCTCATAACTATCAAGACTAGCCACTAATAGCTATTTGTAGCTATTTCAAGCCGAATTAATAAAAAATAAATGCTTATAGTCAATAATAGCCACTTGAAGCCAGTTTCGTTCATAAACTGTGAAATACCACATAATTGTCAATTATACTCACTAATAGCCATTGCAAGCCATTTGAGGCGAATCTGGCCAGAAATAGATGCTAATAGTCAACAATAGCCAATAAAAGTCATTCCAGTTAGTAAACATAAACCTGCTTATAAATACCAACACTAGTCACTACTAGCCATTTGTAGCAACTTTAAGCCAATCTAAATGCTTATAGCCAGTAATAGCCACTTGTAGCCAGTTTCATCCAAAAACACTGAAATAGCACATAATTGTCAATTATGCTCACTAATAGCCATTGCTAGCCATTTGAAGCCAATCTGGTCAGAAATATATGATAAAAGCCAACAATAGCCACTTAAAGCCATTCCAGTTAGTAAACACAAAAATCGCTCATAACTATCAACACTAGTCACTAATAGCCATTAGTAGCCAAATCAATCCATTGCAATAAAAATAAATGCTTATAGCCAGTAATAGCCACTTGTGGCCATTTTCATCCATAAACACTGAATAGCCCATAATTTTCAATTATACTTACTAATAGCCATTGCTAGCCATTTAAAGCCAATCTGGTCAGAAATAAATGATAAATGCCAACAATAGCCACTTAAAGCCATTCCTGTTGGTAAACACTAAAATCGCTCATAACTATCAACACTAGTCACTAATAGCCATTAGTAACCAAATCAATCCATTGCAATATAAATAAATGCTTATAGCCAGTAATTGCCACTTATGGCCATTTTCATCCATAAACACTGAAATAGCCCATAATTGTCAATTATACTTACTAATAGCCATTGCTAGCCATTTGAAGCCAATCTGGTCAGAAATATATGCAAATAGCCAACAATAGCCACTTAAAGTCATTCCAGTTAGTAAACACTAAAACGCCCGTAAATATCAACACTAGTCACTAATAGCCATTTGTAGCCATTTCAATCAAATTTATCTAAAATTTTATGCATAAGCCAATAATAGCCGCTTGAAGCCATACTCATTTTTAAGCACTGAAATAGCACATAATTGTTTAATGAACTCATCAATATCCATCAGCAGCCATTTCAATTCAATCTGGTCAAAAATAAATTCAAATAGCCAACATTATCCACTTGAAGCCATTCCATTTCGTAAAATAAAAATAGTTCAAGCAATAGTTATCTACTAATAGCGGTTTGTAGCCATTTGCAGCCAATCTATTCGAAAATAAGTGCTTCTAGCCAATAATAGCCACTTGAAGCCATTCTCATTCATAAACACTCAGACAGCAGATAATTGCTATTATACTGACTAACAGCCATTTGTAGCCATTGAGGCAGAAATATAATCTAATAGCCAACAATAGCCACCTAAAGTCATTCCAGTTTATAAACAGAAATAGCTCAGTTTTCATTACTCATTATTAATATTTGTAAACATATCTATGAAATATATATAAAAGTGGAGGCCAGTTGAAACCATATGCATTCACCAACGCCGAAATAGATCATTGTCAATTATCTCATCTATAGCCAGTGGCAGCCATTTAACGTCAATGTGGTCAAAGAAGATGTTAATAGCCAACTAAAGCTACTTGAAGCCGTTCATAAAAGTAAGCAAACAAAAAATCACATAATTATCAATAATAATCACTTCTAGTCACCTAGAGTAAATTCAAGTCGGTCTCACAAAAAATTGATGCCTATTGTCAATTATGTTCACTTGAAGCCAAGGACATCTAATAAGACATGTTTCGGTAGGAATAAAACAAATAAATCAACAAACTCAGAAAAAGGTTATCAATTATTTAGATTGTACAAAATCGCTATACAAATCCTGACTGGTCTATACAACACACTGCATTTTGACATCAAAATACCAAGAGGTCCAATATCACGAGCTTATGCTCCCTATGCTCCATCAAAAAAAGAGAATATTTCATAAACTATCAAGTTCTCTAGTGAGTCAGACCCACTTGATTCATTTCCGGGAAAAGTGGCGAGTTGTCCACTCCATACCGCCAGGATCGCTTTCTACTTCCGTCTCCCATTTTTCCCCGGAGTTTCCTGTATTATTCTCAATGGTATTTGATCTCACTCTGAAGCAAATAGACAGACGGAGCGGTGACCCGATTGTTTTCTCTCTTTTTTATCTACGTTTTGTCTTTTGCCTTTCTTAAAAACTTTGTGCCAATCAGGTCAGGTTTACACCCACATCGCCAATAATAAACAGCAAGATAGTGTTGTTGCGCACACGCAGATTATGCTCTCGTGCTCTATCATTGAAGCAGCGCCCAGACTGCCCATTGTACACTCTGCCACAACTAAACGGAATCTCGTACATCACATTGGTGACACGCCCGGTATATGGCACCGCGTGTTTCTTGGAACACGGGGCTTTTTTCTGCCTTGTCAATATCGGACATATCCTAGCAAGTTTACACGGTGCCGAAAAAACCGCATTAAACTCGTATCTGCCAGCTACTTTTTTTTAGATTATGAGGCACGATATGCGTGTACGGAATGACTTGTACTCGTTTCCTTTCAATACTTGCCTCGCTGCCTTTTTACTTCTTTTTAGCTTGTGAAGAAGGCACTCAAACTACAGATTAGGCTAGGTGAGTACCCCGCATCTCTTAACCTTTTTAATTATCGTTCAAAATGGATTTTCATCTGATGATTGCAACCTTCTTCAGAACCGCACTTAGACATCTCAATTGCTATCCCCCTCTTTACCAGTTTAGAGTGAGCACTTTCAAACGAAACCAGACGTTTCTTAGTGGGGGGACAATACTGCCAACAGACACGTTCGTCAGAAAAAAAAAGTATCAAAATGTCTAAAAAATGAAAGCCGTTTACAACTCCCTGTAACGCCGAATAAGAGCGCAGCTCTTGAGGAGGAGGAGGGGAAGGTACGTAGAGGGGGCAATGCCCCTCCGGCTCTTCTGCCCTCCCGCATTTAGGGGAAAATTTTCCGCTAGATTTAGCGGGGAAAATTTTCCGCTAGATTTAGCGGGGAAAATTTTCCACTAGATTTAGTGGAAAAAATTATCCGCTAGATTTAGCTTTGAAAATTTTCCGCTAGATTTAGCGGGGAAACTTTTCCGCTAGATTTAGTCAGGAAAGTTATCAGCTAGATTAGGCGGGAAAATTTTCCGCTAGATTTAGCGGGGAAAACTTTCTACTAAATTTAGCGGGCAAAATTTTCCGCTAAATTTAACAGGAAAAAATTTCCGCTAGATATAGCGGGTAAACTTTTCCGCTAGATTTAGCGGGGAAAATTTTCCGCTAGATTTAGCGGGAAAAATTTTCCGCTTGATTTAGCGGGTAAAATTTTCCGCTAAATTTAGTGGGAAAAATTTTCCGCTAGATTTAGCGGGGAAATTTCTTCCGCTAAATTTAGCGGGGAAATTTACCCATGATGCACCGCGCGGTTACGCCGACGCCGACGCCGACGCCGACGCCGACGCCGACGCCGACGGCGACGGCGACGCCGACGCCGCTCAAGCCGGAAACGGGCGCCTAAGAGCTGCGCTCTAAAACTGAATGCAGTTATTTAACGGCTATTCCTAGGTAAAATTAAGTCCCCCTGACAATTCACTAAACACCTCGACATTCTTCTCAACCGTTTTCTCAGAACCCGAGTCTGTATCTAAAATTAAAAAAAAATAGTCATCTACGTATCTATACGTCTTTACAACATGAACATTTGCAAGCCTATCTGAAATTTGCCGGTGCAGTGATTTAAAGAAAATGTTACACACAACAGGGGCAGCTGTCGACCCGATGAACACACCAGTCTTTTGTACGAAATATCGCTCGTCAAAATGATTGCTGCTAGCGATCGCGGAACTGAAATCTAACTTCTCCAGACTCATTGATCTTATCCCGAGCAGCATTGAGAAGTCTATCGTGAGGAACGGAATAATATAAGTCCTCAACATCCACAGATATTTCAGAAACAGCATTTCGAAACCCTTCTCTAAGTTCATTGACAATTTCAAGCGAGCTTTGCACCAAAAAAGGGTCTTTTAGCGTAAAAGTGTCAAAATGGTGCTGTAAAAACCGACTGATCTGAAACTGCCAAGTGCTCTTCTCAGACGCAATGGCTCGGAAAGGACTCTCAGGCTTGTGCGTTTTTCCGGTGAACAATTTCCGAAATCCCACTTTCTGTCTTGACTACAGCTTTCCTTAAACTGTCATGTTCAAACCTTTTAGTAGCTCACTAACCGCAAATTTTTTTTTGACTTTGGTCCAAACTTAACTTCTTTGAAGCTCTTATCTATGGCTGTCAATGCTTTTTCCTGGAACTGGCCCTTCGACATTACACCAAATCCCCCTCCCTTATCAGCCTGCACAAGCGCGAGTTCGTTGAGCTTGAAAAAATTCCCAACCTTCTTAAAAGGTGGTTTTGCCTTAAGGCGTCGACTCAGAGATTCTTTTACGCAGTCCACAACATCACCAATAGCACGCTCCCTGTTCTGTTCCCCAGCGCTGTTCGCCACTCTTCGTCTCATGGCCAGCAGTTTTGGTCGAGATGTTGAGGGTTCGAAGCTGTACTTTGGTCCTTTGTTCAGGACATCCTTGATCTCCTCTGGAAGCGTGGCTACCCTCCAAAACCGCAACGCTGTCCATGCAAATGGCAGCGCTCTCCTTCTCTGGGGAAAGCTGCATTCGCGTCTGTTGACAGATGGACTCCGTTGTTTACGACACCAATCTTTTGTAGTCTTCAAAACGGCGCTTGGCATGGTAAACCTCCTGTTCTCCCTGTACTATGATACTGTCACGAATGACAAGTGATGGGGTAACGAAAACTGAAGTAAACTAAACGTTTAATGGGGCGAACTTGTGCCCAAATTAAAAGGAAAAAAGAAAGATAACAGGAGAGCGTCTCGGGCGTCGATGTCGGCGAAACCGCAGGATCGAGCGCTGGGGCGAGACTGATTCTGGCTCGCTACACGAAGCCCCTTATGTACACGCGTGGGCTTCTGGAATAATCGGCGTAGAAAGTTCGACGCGTAGAAAATTCGGTCCTCGAACAAGCACCAAGATTCTCGAATTTAATAGAACACTAAATTGCAGGGATAAGCAAAAGACACGTTGCTCCCAGGAATCAAACCCTGGCTTTTCGCGTGGGAGGCAGACACGATAACCGTTCGGCCACGCGCGCGCTGCCTACTTGGCAAGCTGCGCGCGCGGCATTACTACCCCCTTAAAGAAGTGCATCGACCCGATGCAGAACAAAACAAAGCAAACAAAAAGAACGGTAAGCTAAAGAGTCATTTGGAACACATAAGGTCCACAGTCCTATCGAGCGTAGTACGGCTTCATGCGCACGACGTGGACGACTTCTGGTCGTGGAGGGCGGCGTGATGAAGTGCGTGTTCCGTCGGGCATCAGCTCGTAGTTCAGATCCCCGAGTCGACGAAGCACTCTGTAGGGTCCGAAGTAGCGCTTAAAGAGTTTTTCGCTGAGACCACGGCGGCGGATCGGTGTCCACACCCACACCCTGTCTCCGGGCTGGAAGTGGACGTCCCGACGACGAAAGTTGTAGCGGTCAGTGTCGATTCGTTGTTGGGCTTGAATCCGGAGTCTGGCGAGCTGACGGACTTCTGCCTGTTGGGCAACCACCTGGGCGTCGTCGCTTCCGTCGACAGCCGGTTCGTGGGGTAACATCGCGTCCAGCATTGTCGTCACTTTGCGACCATGAACCAGTTGAAAGGGTGTAACCCCGGTGGTCTCTTGCACGGCCGTGTTGTAGGCAAAAGTGACGTACGGCAACACCTCGTCCCATGTCTTGTGCTCCACGTCGACATACATGGCGATCATGTCGGCGATAGTTTTGTTTAGCCGTTCTGTTAGTCCATTTGTCTGCGGGTGGTACGCAGTGGTTCGACGGTGACCGGTGCCACTGAGACGAAGGATGTCTTGCGTCAGCTGGGTCATAAACGAAGATCCACGGTCGGTGATGAGGACTTCAGAAGCGCCGTGCCGGAGGACAATGGACTCGATGAAGAACTTAGCGACTTCAACAGCCGTACCTGATGGGAGGGCCTTCGTCTAGGCGTAACGTGTGAGATAATCGGTGGTGACGATTATCCAGCGGTTTCCCGATGTTGACGGCGGGAAAGGGCCAAGTAAATCCATTCCGATCTGCTAGAACGGCGTGGACGGGGGAGAAATCGGATGCAGAAGTCCTTACGGCTTCATCGGCGGTTTCTTGCGTCGCTGACACTCGTGGCATGATCGAGTGTAGAGGTGAACGCTCTTCGGGAGCCTCGGCCAGTAGTACTTCTCTCGAATCCTGGCGAGCGTCCTGCTGTAGCCAAGGTGTCCAGCTGTTGGGTCGTCATGGCATCCTTGGAAGATTTCTTCTCGAAGGCTGGAAGGAATGACCAACAGCCATGCTGTGCTGTTGTTGACGAGGTTCTTTTTGTACAGCACCCCTTGCCGTATGAAGAAGGTTGGCAGGATTCGTAAGAAAGCACGGGGAACCGTACTCGCTTGTCCCTCTAGGTGCTCGATGAGTGCTCGTAGTTAAGGGTCGCCTCGCTGGAGTGCGGCCATGTCGTTGACATCCAGAGCGCCGAGAAAACACTCATCATCGCCGTCTTCGATGCAGGCAGGACTGGCCTCGACTGGGGCCCTTGACAGGCAGTCGGCGTCATTGTGCTTCCGGCCGGACTTGTACACCACGGTCATGTCGAACTCCTGCAGTCGTAGGCTCCAGCGTGCGAGGCGTCCGGAGGGGTCCTTCAGGTTGGCGAGCTAGCAGAGCGAGTGGTGGTCCCTGACGACGCGAAAAGGACTTCCATACAAATATGGGCGGAACTTTGTTATTGCCCAGACGACAGCAAGGCACTCCTTTTTAGTCGTTGAGTAGTTCGTCTCCGCCTTGGACAGCGTCCGACTCGCGTATGCGATGACTCGCTCTGCCCCGTCTTGCATTTGGACCAGCACCGCGCCAAGTCCGGTGTTACTGGCGTCCGTGTGGATCTCTGTTTCAGCGAGCTGGTCGAAATGGCCAAGAATAGGGGCGTCTGGAGTCTTCGTTTGAGCTCGTCGAATGACCGCTGGTGTTCTTCTTTCCATTCAAACTTCACGGCGTCCTTCGTGAGGTTCGTCAGGGGTGCAGACAGCTTGGCGAAGTCACGAACAAATCGTCTGTAGTAGGCACAGAGTCCGAGGAATCTTCTCACCGCCTTTTTGTCAGACGGCGGCTTAAACGCAGCTACGGCGCGGGTCTTCTCGGGGTCAGGGAGAACCCCTTTGTTGTTCACGACGTGGCCTAGGAACTTAAGTTCACCATAGGCGAATCGACACTTTGTTGGCTTGAGTGACAGGCCGGCGGTCTTGATGGCTTGAAGCACGGCTCAAGGTCGTCTCAGGTGTTCGTCGAAATCCCTTGAAAATACCACGACGTCGTCCAGGTAGACGAGGCAGCTCTGCCATTTCAGACCCGCCAGCACGGTGTCCATGACACGCTGGAAGGTGGCTGGTGCTGTACAAAGTCCGAACGGCATCACTTTGAATTCGTACAGGCCGTCGGGAGTATCGACGCAGTTTTCTCCCGATCGCGTTCGTCAACTTCAATCTGCCAGTAACCACTCTTGAGATCCATCGACGAAAAATATCGAGAGTGGCGCAGTCGGTCTAACGTATCGTCAATGCGGGGGAGCGGATAGACTTCCTTCTTCGTCACAGCGTTCAGTCGACGATAGTCCACGCAGAACCGCAAGGTACCGTCTTTCTTCTTTACAAGGACGACTGTTGACGCCCACGGACTTCTTGAGGGTTGAATGATGTCGTCGTCGAGCATTTCCTGGACTTGATCTTGAATCACATTCCTTCCCTTTAAGGAGACTCGATAAGGCGACTGATTGACAGGGAGCACGTCGTCGTCAGTAATAATGCGATGTTTCGCCATCGGTGTTTGGCGTACCTTCGACGACGTCGCAAAGCAGTCGCGGTATTCGGCGAGGAGGTTAATCAGCTGGCGGCGCTTAAGAGCTGGGAGCTCGGGGTCGATGTCGAGCTGCGGTGGCGACGTGCTCTTCTGCTGTGATGACGAGGTTTCCTCAGAGATTGCGGTGACGACGGCTGGCGTCTGAAGCTCTTCGACGTGGCCCACGGAGGTACCCTTCGTGAGGTTCTGCGGCTCCTCTCGAAAGTTTGTCACGAGAACAGTTGTACGTCCTTCTTGGAGATCCGTTACGCCTCGTGCGACGCCAATTCCTTTTTCAAGGAGCAGTTGGACGCTGCCTTCCAAAAGAGCGTAACCGTGCACGGCTGCGTCGGTTATGACGGTGACGAAAACACTCGACTGCGGTGGCAGGTTTACGTGGTCGGCGGCGACTCGGACGGCGGCCGACGCTGTTTGGGGTTTCTCTGAAGGCGGAACAGGCTTCCGCAGCGTCAATCTGTTCTCACCCAGGTCGATGACGGCGCCGTATTCACACAGAAAGTCCATTCCGAGGATAACGTCCCGCGCACAGTCTTGCAGAACGACGAACTACACAGGGCACGTCTCACCGTGGATCACGACGCGAGCAGTGCATCTTCCGACTGGTGTAATGAGGTGTCCTCCGGCGGTTCGTATTTGTGGTCCATCCCACAGTGTCATGACTTTTCGAAGGTGGCGGGAGAGCCTCCCACTCAAGACTGAGTGGTCTGCTCCGGTGTCCACGAGTGCCGATGCGTCGAGTCCGTCGATAGCAACGTTTAGGTTGTTGGACAAAGTTGCAGGATCGTCGTTACGATGCGGGGCGTTGGGCGAGTGGAACGCTCCCGCGTTCTTGGAGGCTCTTTGCTTCGGTCGTCTTCGGCAACGCCACCTCCAGGCGTTGCCGCACTTAGTTTTCCCGGCGACGTAGGGGAGACAGGCTCTCTCGGCGGGGTCGTGGCACTGGAGACGCTGAGCGTCTGGGCGATGGCGAGCGAGATTCACGGCGGAGAGACGGCACGGAAGAGGGCAAGCGTCGGAGGTACTCCTCGATATCGCGAGGGCGTTCGCCGTACCTCGGGCGTGGGTCGTTCGGGTGGAAACCACGCAGCCCAAGTCGACGGTAGGGGCAGCTGCGGTAGATTTGTTTGTTTGTTTGTTTGTTTATTTTATTTTTGACACAATTGTCAAGGGGGTTGGGACAAAAGGCGAATACAATCACCTGACTGGGTCCCAACCCCTGTAACAACACTGAACAGTAGGGCACAAATCGAGATAAAGAAATAAAATGAAAATGAAAAGCCAGCTCGCAGCACAAGAAAGAAATTATTACAGCCAGCTAAAAACTCTTCAGCTTAAAAAACAAAAACAAAAAGCACTGATTAATAACACAACTCACTAGGTATGTACACAAGCAGCATTAAAATATTCTTTTAAGTATTCTTTGAAATGAAACATGGAAGTGATTTCCTGGGCCATCTCATACACGCAATAATGTTTGTTTAGGATATCCGTAATCTTGTAGGATAATTTTTGAGTGCCATAATTAGTTCTAATTTTTGGTTTTGGAAACTGCTGGTGCCTCAGGTTGTAATTTGTTTGCCTGGGTAGGTACGTCTCGTGAAAGATGTCAGGATCAATGTTAATTTGTGTATGAATTGCAATCGCCACCTTTAGACAAAAAAGGTTATCTACCTTAAGTATTTTATGTTTATTGAAACTATAGGAAGTTGATTGAAACCGGGGCAAGTTATCAATTAGCCGAACCGCGCGTTTTTGTAATGTAAGTAATTGCTTAATATTATTTCGAGTGGTTGTCCCCCACACCAATAAGCAGTAATAAAGCCTCGAGTGAATCGTAGATGTATAGATTTGTCGTTTTAACCAGTTTGGAAGAAGTTGTCTGCATCTAAAAAGCAAACCAATGGATCTAGAAATCTCCTTTCGGAGATCGTTTACTTGGGCAGTCCAATACAAATTTTCATGGAAACGAACACCAAGAAATTTATAAGATTCTACGCGTTCAATATTGGAGTTTTGAAAGGATATATTAATTGTGTTAGTAATGGGTTTGTTTTTTGCTCTAAAGATAATATACTTAGTTTTTGACGTATTTAGTTCTAACTGATTTGCTACTAACCACAAGTGAAGTTGGTCCAACCAAGTGTTTGTCTGTGTCTCTAAAGTATATAAGCAATTTCCGGTGAAAAATACATTTCTGTCATCTGCGTATAAAGTTATGTCAGGAGTTTCTGGGATGTTTATTATGTCTTTAACGTAAGGAAGGAAAAGTAGAGGCCCTAAAATTGATCCCTGCGGTACACCATACAGAATGTTTGCTAGAGAAGAGCGCGCATCATGGAGGGCTGTATACTGAAGACGAGATGTGAAGTAGCTGCGGATCAGGCTAAGTGCAGTACCTCTTATTCCATAAAGCGGTAGTTTTCGGAGTAGGATGTCATGTTTTATAAAGTCAAATGCTTTTTTGAAATCTATAAAAACACCTAGTGTATAACATTGATTTTCGATGTTGTCTAAGATTTTATTTTTTATATTTAGCAATGCCATCTCCGTTGATTTACCTTTCTGGAATCCATACTGGTGGTTTGTAATAATGTTATATTTAACACAGAATTCACCTAAGCGTTTGTAAATAACGCGCTCGACTATTTTTGAGAAAACCGGAAGTGCCGAGATTGGTCTATAGTTACTCATGTTATTCTTAGGACCGCCTTTATGAATTACACATACTTTTGCTATTTTCAATTTTTCTGGAAAGGTACCAGTGCTTAAAATAGTGTTACAAATGTGGGCAAGGGGTGAACAGATTAAAGAGGAAACTTCTTTTATTGGCTTAGAACACAACCCATCTTCACCACAGGCGGCACTGTTGCCTAAGGATTTAATAATCGTGTTTACTTCTATTTCACTACAGGGTGCTAGAAAAATTGAATTATCCAAAGGTGATGTAACATAGGATTCACACCTATTCGTACTCGTGTTAGGTAACATTGAAGAACCCGATGCTAAAAAATGAGAGTTAAATTTGTTTGCAAGAGATTGGCCGGAGTAGGTCACCTGCTCGATTGTAAGTTGTTTTGGGGCAAGAGCTTGGGGTTTAGAGGTAAGTTCATTTACAGCCTGCCAGACTTTCCTTGGATCATTACATATCGAACTAAACTTATTTTTGTAGTAGTGAGCTTTCGCCTTTTTAATATCCGCGTTGAGTTTGTTCCTCACTTTCTTGAATTCTTGTAGTATACCGGAATCTCTTGTTGTAATGAACTTTTCGTACAATTGATTACGTTGCCTTATGCGCTTATATAACGTACATGAAATCCAAGGTTTTCTTGATTTTTTATACATCTTATATTCTTGCCAAGGAAATGCCTGTTCATAACTCCTCTGTATAAGGCCTAGAAATACATTATATGCTTTATTGGAGTCTGTTTCAGTTATTACAGATTCCCAATTTACATTCGCTACTAAAGAATAGAAGAGCCCAATCGAGCTATTATAAATTTTCCTATAGAGCACATGAGTATTATTACAATTACTCTTTAAATTTTGTGGGCCGGCAATAAAGCTGAATATTGGTAAGTGGTCACTTAGATTACAAGATAAGACACCAGCAGCCTCCGTGTGACAGTTTGTAATACATAGATCAATTAGCGTTTCCGTTTCTGATGTTATTCGAGTTGGCAATTGAATTGTATTATCACATCCGTATGTCTGAACAATATCAAGTAATTCCAAAGAACCACTCACAGGAGAGGTCAGGTCAATATTGAAGTCGCCTATTAAGACTAAAGAGAGGTTAAATGAAGTAGCATACTCCATAATTTCCTCAACAAATTCAAAAAACTTCGTCAATGACCCAGCAGGGGGTCTGTAAGTGGCAACTACTATCAAAGAACGACATTTAGCCACTATTGCTTCATAGTCAATATTGACTTTTGACAGTTCAAACAATACTTCATAATCGAGGTTATCGCGAAAATAGATAGCGACCCCCCCCCCCCCCCCTCGCCCCTCTTATCACTTCGACATACTCTATCACTGTTATAGCCTGGGAAACAGATAACGTCATCTCTTCTCGTAGACCACGTTTCGGTGAATGCTAAAATATCAAAAGTGAAATTTAAGGAGTTCAAAAACATATCAATGTCATCGTGTTTATTACAAAGACTTCTAGCATTTAAGTGAAAAAATGATAACGCATTTTTGTTACAGCCAAGACATTCTCGAGCGAGACGAGAAAAAGATGCTGGATCGTGATAATAGTCCGCCATTAGAAACGGGGAAAAAAACAAATTTCTTCCGCAGCCAACGGGCTTTTCACACAATCTTATGAAGGTCGGCCTCGCATTCGATCTTTATAACTCGGTCACCTGTATTCTTTCGCGCGTACAAGTTACCATTTTTCTGCCATGCAAACTGATATTGTTTTTCTTCAGCTTTCCCCTTCAGCAACCAAAGAAGCTTCTTGTTCATGGCAGACAGGTTGTCAAGAAACGAGATATTCGACCGGGTTTCTTTTAGGTAGTGCCTTTTTTCATGCCATAGGTCTCGAGTTACTAGTGATACGAAGCGAACCAACACAGCTGGAACTTTACCCGTTTTTGCTGGAAGTCTGTGGAGGCCCTCTACATCCCTCTCGGTTAGCTCTGGAAGCTGTAGCTTTTCAGCAAGGTCATTTAATTTACTAAGGAGGTTCTCATTTGCGCTTTGTGATATTCCATGGATCTCTAAGTTTTGTCGTCTCGAGTACTGTTCTAGACTGTTGACTTGTTTTTGCAGCGTGCGGATTTCCTCACTGTCTTTGTTTTCCTCGATTTTTTCCTTCCGTTTCTTTAGGTTGGTTTTTTCTTGTGACTGCTCTTTTATTCCCTTTAAAACTTCGTCGTACTGATTTGACATCAGTTGTACAGCTTTTTCAATCTGGTCAACTGTGTCTTTAATCGACATTAGAGATTCAACTTTAGCATGAATAGTCATGATTGCAGCGAGCTTGTTTTTTATAGCCGCTATCTCTTGCATGAGCTGGGGCTCTTGTTCAGGCTTCTGTTTCTCAGGGTTTTGAACACCTCGGCTTTTCGCGGCGAGGCATGTCTGGCATTTCCACGTATTACTTTTGCAATTCCTATGTTTACCCTTTGAAGTATTCTCGCCTGAACAAGTTCCCACATGGTAACCATAGCCACAGTCCGAGCAAGTTAAGTACTTCGTAACATCAGGTAATGGTTCGCCGCAAACCAAGCAGCTCCCTGGAGACAATTCATCCGCGTTTGCCATTCAAATTACGATCAAACAAGGATAAGCACTTCCAGCAGCAGCAGCGTCAAGAATTCGTGCAAATAAATTCAACTTTATAACATGCAGCAATAACCTGTAAGATGTTGAAAACGAGAATTAGCCTCCGATTTGGAAGCCTCGACGCCGCTACTGCTGGGTGCGTTAGAACCGTCTTCGCAGTGTCGCCTTCTTTTTATAGCTTTCTTCGGGTGACGTATTGAAGAGGAGACCAATCGTAGGGTGGTATCGTCGGCACGATGATAGTAGCGTCGATGAGCTCGGTGTTATCGTCGACGACAAGCAGCAGAATCGCACGAGCGGCGGCGATCTGTAAGATGTTGAAAACGAGAATTAGCCTCCGATTTGGAAGCCTCGACGCCGCTACTGCTGGGTGCGTTAGAACCGTCTTCGCAGTGTCGCCTTCTTTTTATAGCTTTCTTCGGGTGACGTATTGAAGAGGAGACCAATCGTAGGGTGGTATCGTCGGCACGATGATAGTAGCGTCGATGAGCTCGGTGTTATCGTCGACGACAAGCAGCACAATCGCACGAGCGGCGGCGATCTGTAAGATGTTGAAAACGAGAATTAGCCTCCGATTTGGAAGCCTCGACGCCGCTACTGCTGGGTGCGTTGTAGTCGGCTTCCCGCAGTGGTAGCAGAGTGGGCGTCGGTCGGCCGTTCGCCACACGTCGGTCTTCCTCGGCGAGGGTTGCTCCGGGCGGACGTCCTGGACTTGTTCTTCCTGGCGTCGTGGATACTGTGGCATCGGAGGATCTCGTCGGGGTGGCATCGGAGGATCTCGTCGGGGTGGCGCCGTGGACTGGCGGTTAGCTTGCGGCTGTCGTCGGGCCATGGCGGCGTAACTCAAAGTCGGTTCCTCTGGCGTCGTCGTGTTGATCGGAACCTCAGGTCGGAAGGCTCGGTGAACTTCCTCTCGGACGACCTCGGCCAGCGAAATTGAGGATGGGCGATCCGCGGTGGGGAGCATCTTGCGGAGTTTTTCTCGGACAATGTCACGGACAATTTCCCGAAGGCCGTCGACACCGGCGGTTTCCTGGTCCAGTCGGCAAGAGGCGACGGTTGGAGGAGCAGTCATGCCGGCGAGTCGATGGTAATGGCTCGCTCGGGCCGACAGCGCGCGCTCGATGTTAGTGGCTTCAGCCACAAAACCGTCGACGGTTGTCGGGGAATTGCGGACAAGGCCCCCGAAAATTTCAGCCTTCACGCCATGCATGAGGACGCGAAGCTTCTTCTCCTCGGCTGCCTCCGGATCGGCTCGGGCGCATAGGCGCATGACATCCTCTACGAAGCTGGTCACCCTTTCGTTGGGGCCCTGCACCCTTGTTTGGAGAAGGTCCTCTGCTCGCTGGCGACGGTGGTGGTTAAGGAACGTCCGCTTCAGTTCGGCGACGCAGGACTCCCATGTAGTGAAGGAGGCTTCGTGGTTCTCAAACCAGTGCCTCGAGGTGCCCTCCAGCAAGAAGTACAGGTTCTGGAGGCGCAGCTCAGTCGTCCATCCGTTGTGGCGAGCTACACGTTCGTAATGCTGCAGTCAGTCTTCGATATCCTCGTGGGCCTCGCCGTGAAAGGTCGTCGGAGTGCGGGGAGGGACGGGCAGGTAAAGGATGCTAGAAGCGGCCGGGGTCTGCGACTGCTGGTCGTTCATTGTCGGCCTCGTTGGCTGCTTGGTCCTCGGTGGCAGAAGTCCGTGTTCCGGGTGTAGACCTTGGATGCGGCGACTTGATCGGGTCTCGATCTGGTCTTCGTCGGGTCCTCCGGAGCTTGGGTTCGGACTTGTTCTGCGGGAACTTGGAGGGGTGCGCTGCACGGACATGCGGTACCCCGCACCTCCACCAAAATGTCATGAATGACAAATGATGGGGCAACGAAAACTGAAGTAAACTAAAAGTTTAATGGGGCGAACTTGTGCCCAAATTAAAAGGAAAAAAGAAAGATAACAGGAGAGCGTCGCGGGCGTCGATGTCGGCGAAACCGCAGGAGCCCCTTATGTACACGCGTCAGCTCCTGGAATAATCGGCGTAGAAAGTTCAACGCGTAGAACATTCGGTCCTTCTCGAATTTACTCGAACACTAAATTGCAGGGATAAGCAAAAGACACGTCATTCCCAGGAATCGAACCCTGGCTTTCCGCGTGGGAAGCGGGCACGATAACCGTTCGGCCACGCGCGCGCTGCCTACTTGGCAAGCTGCGCGCGCGGCAATACGAAGCAAGTCCAAATATAGTCTTACCTGTCTCCAGTATTCTGATTTCAGGATCTTGCACAAGATTTTCGTTGTCGCAGTTTGTTCTCACTTTTTAAACCTCTTATTCAGTAATAGACCAACTAGCCGAATCTCTAGTTGTCATGAGAGCCTTCTTCAAAAGCTAAAAAAATAAAAAATGCAGCGAGGCAAGGAAAGAAAGGAAACAAGTGCAAGTCGTTTCGTACATGCATACCGTGTCGCATAATCTTAAAAAGGTAGCTGGCAGATACGACATAAACGGGGCTTTTTTCGGCACCGTGTAAACTTGCTAGAATATGTCCGATGTTGAAACGGCAGATAAAAGCCCCGTGTTCCAAGGAACACGCGGTGCAATATACCGCGTCTGTCACCAATGTGGTGTAGGAGAGTCCGTTTAGTTTTGGCAGAGTAAACATTGGGCAGACTGGGCGCTGCTTCAATAATAGAGCGCGAGAGCATAAGCTGTGTGTGCGCAACATGGTGGGGGGCCATCTTACTGACCATGGTAGGCGATGTGGGTGTAAACCTCGTCTTTTCGCGCGCGGTTCCCAATTTCTTAAGTGTAAACCTCACCTGATTGGCACGAAGTTTTTAAGAAAGGCAAAAGACGAAACGGAAAGAAAGATTATAGAGGCACTTTACATAAAAAAGAAAAACAAACTGCGGCAACCCTCCCTCTGTGTATTTCCTTCAGAGTGAGATGTTGTTTCTGGATTGTTTGCTCTGATTGTGTCGATTTAGTGTGATGTGGTTTGGGCAATGTGTATATATAGGTGACCATGGTGTTAATAAAAAACAGTTTTCAGTGAAGCGCCTGTCCTGTCGTCTGTGTTTCTTTGTTGTCCTCGTTTGTTCACGCTTTTTTAACATTTTATTCAGTAATGGACCAACTAGCCCAAACCCAAGGTGTAATGCACTGCATTCTTGAGATTAACGGTAGTTCAACTTTCAAAACCAAGCGGGTGCACCGCACACACAAACACACGCACACACACACAATATCAGTATCACGTTTAGAAAAACAAACGATCGTGAATTCAACATTTGCCGCCGCAGAGGAAATATTGAGCACGGTCAGGTTGTTGTGCCTGGTGTCGTCGGGGTGGTGTCCCCGGCGTTCTTTTTACTCGGTTGACGAGGTTCTAAAGCCGGACGGACAAATAGGCGCAGGAAGCAAGGCAGTGAGAGACCTTCTCACTTATTCGCACACTGAGCTACTCTAGAAGATAGATCCCACTGCGTGGAACGGGAAGCCGACACTGAGCGCCTTTTCGTTAGCAGCCACCCAATACAAAATGGCCAAACGGTTTCCCCGACGCATCTACCCTGAAGGGTCATTCTCAACCAAGCTTTCCGAGTTTCCATTTCTACAGAACTAGTATCTCGTCTTCATGTACTTAACTCTACTCCCGAGGACTATACCATTTTCTAGTTAGACATTGCGGAATTATATTACCGAATACATCCCGCATTCCTAATGGATTTAGTGCCACGAGCCATCCACAAACATGGCCCATGTGACTTTCCGAACTAAACTAGGGTATCTGAACGGGGTTTCCTAGACCTCTTGGCCCTCTATCTACAGCTCTATACTTGATGAACATGGAAAGGAAAATCTCAGGCAAAAGAAAGGCGCTTGCATTGTCTCCTGCCTCGCCCCGGTCCTCAGCGAAATCTTTCTTTTGTATATGGGCCAGGAGATCGAAGCACGCCTTGAAGAGTTGACACTCATCTTCCATGTTTATCGTTATGTGGATGATTATTTAGTCATTCTACCGATCTAAGTTTCTTATGATTCTGTAGTTCACTCCTTTACCTTTCATCTTCAGGCCTGAATTTCACAAGGGAAGACAGTTCAGGCGATGGTCGCCAGTATCTCAATCTTCGTCTCCATCTTCTTTCAAACGGCATTTTGTTTGGGCCTTCCAACAACAATCCCGGAAACCTGTTCTTCCATTTTGTAGTTCCCATTCTGAACTTGTAAAACATGGAATCATTCGCTTTCTCCTTTTATCTTCTCGCGCCAAATCCTGTTTTCACTTTGTTGGCTTAAGCATTGCAAAACAACAAGAACGCCTCCTCAAAGCTCAATATCCGCAAGATCTACTGAGTGCCATTCTTGTTCAGTTAATTTTAGCTGCCCAAAGGCCCCGTGCTCCACGTAGTAAGGCTTCACCTGTTATCTCGATACCATATGCCCACAATTCTGCACACATAGAGAAGGGAATAGCAGCGCGCTTCAATACTTCAGTTGTCTTCTCGTGCAAGTTCGGCCTAAAACAAATTTTCAGAAGAGTGAACATCAACGAAGCCCCCAAAAGATGTTGCATAAATCATGCAATCAGAACCTTCCATGCGAAGAGCGGGTGGTCCCTCTCTTTTTCATGTGCTGACCGATGCATTGGTCAGACAGGGTGCTGGCTGAACATCCGCCTACGATAGCACGTCATGGAGCTTTCCCGTGCTTCAAGCAACTCTTTTCATTCAATTGTTGCGCATAAATGCCTCTGCACGAACTGTGAAGCCCGATTTTAGGACACCATCATAATTGGGAGACACAAGAACAAGCTCGGCCGAGAGATTATTGATGCATACAGGATAGGCGGTGAGAAACACAACATCGCTTCTCCTTTTGGGTTGTCCAGGGTTGAGATGAACTACCTGAAGCCAGAGCTGAATTAGACAAAGGGCTTATCTATCTGAACTTGTCCATGGTTTTTCTTTCTTATTTCAGCTTTTATCTTCTAGTTTATTTGAATTTCGTCTTTTTCCGAATGTTTTTTTTTAATGTATCTTCGTGTTTCTTTTAAAAGTTGGGATGGAGATTGTACGTATTGAAGGCGACATCAGTAAATGTCGTTGCTGGTTGAAAAGATTGTACTATCTGTCCTTGTCTCTGGGTGTTTTTATTCTTTCTTTGATTGTTGCATTTTCACCAACCCGCTTTTTGTTCTTTTTCTTGTTAATAACTTCCTCTACGTAAATGTTCCACGAAAGGCTTGATTTATGTTAACACCAAAGTATTTGTTATCAAACACGGACTCCAAAGAAATGTAATTTAGGTAATAAGCAGGACAAATTACAGGACGAAAACACAGGCTAAGATTTGCACTTAGTGATAGTTGGTTTCATTAGCTATGTACGACACCGGTTAGTTATTGATATCAAGTCAGAGTACAACAACAACTGCAGTCGTCTGCAAATAAGCAGGCCGGAGATAAAATGCAGGCTGGCGAATCGTTAATCTCAATAGAAAAAAAACGTAGTGTACCTAAAACTGAACCTTTTGAAATGTTAGAGTGGACGGGAGTCAATGAGAGAAAAGAGTTACCAACAGTTACCGATTCTGAGTGATGAAGCAAGACACGTTCAACATAATTCATTACATTCGGGTCAATATTAAGCTTACGCAGTCTGAACAGCAATAACTGAAGACTGACTTAATCGAACATTTTCGAAAAATCGAGAAATACACAGTCCGCTCGTGAACCACGGACAAGAATCACACGCAGATTGTGAGTGAAATTCGACGGTTGTGCTTCACAGGAAAATGATTTGCGAAAGCCATGTTGACATGGATTAAAAAGACATTCGAGTCGACGAAGCTTTTAAGATAAGAGTAAATTACGTCTTCTGAAATTTTGCATGGTGCGCTATGCTTCGTTTCACCTTATGTGCGAGCGAAGGCAAAGCTGGAAGCGCGAGCACGAAAGCTCCGTGCGTTCAGGCTTTGCTCGAGCGCGCGAGCTGGGCAGAAACACAAAAAGCGTGGGTCTCGCGCTTCTAGCTTTGGCTTCGCTCGCAGATAAAGTGAAACGAAGTATAGTTAGGGAAATTGAACGGAAGTTATTAGGTAACTGCTTAATTCCTCCCTTGTGCGTAGGAACCGCATTCCCCAGTTTCCAGTCACTAGGAATTCACAATTTATCCGTAGGTTGCTAGAATAGTTTAGAAAGACTATAGATTAGTACATTTTAGTGCAATTCAGGAATTTAGAATTAATTTCGTCAATACCAGGAGACGAAAAGTGTTTAACAGAATGAATTATTTTAATTATGCGAACCGAATCAATAGAATTTGAAACACTAGAAGAAAGTTTGGTGCCTGGAAGTGGCAAATTTAATGGTTTTCAACAGCAAAAAATCAGTTGAAGATGTGTTGTTCAACGCGCTTCCCAAACATCTCTAGGCACCACATTGCCGTCGTCTTTCGTTAGTGAGACGGCATTACTCTATTTCCTAGCTACAGAATACCAAAACTGGTTGGGTTTTTCAACAATATAGACGGTAATGTTTGAGTAAAAAATTAAGTTTAACCTCACTAACAGCCTTGTTTATAGCCTTCGGCGGCAAGTTGGTAAGAATTTCAACGACTGCTGCATGACGATCCATTAGCCGCACGGGACAAACGTTTTTTTTTTTTTTTGCAAGTTTTTTTAGTGTTACGTTATACAAGGTTATACCAGAGTTAATGACGTGACAAAGAATGTAAGCATCGAAAAACCTAGTAACGGTATCTTAAAAATAATTCCAGCTAAATTGCGCATTGCGCTCATCAAAAGTTTGAAAAAATGCATCCATGAAACTGCAAAGTTCTTCCCTACTACTTAACAAATAAGCACTATCGCGATCTCTAACATAACTAAATTTTTCACGGGTTTGGGTATTTTATTGTTTAAATATAGATGCAAAACTGAATGATCGCTAAGTCCGGACAAATAAGAATTTGGCGAGACAAGATCAGGCCAAGTGATTAATAAAATTTCAAGTATATGAAAAAAAGTCCCTCCAAAGGTCTGTTCGTTTGAGCTGAACAGAAGTCGCGGAAGCCAGCGGAATCACCCCATGATTGGTCAACTCGACGCTATTGCGGGATGCAGGCATGTTGCCGTCGATTTCGCCTCAAGCGCAACGTTCTAATTGATTCTTGACAGCGTTAGACTGCGTGTCAACGCAACTGTGTCTATAAGCTTTGCACAAACGCTCGCTGCAAAGTTCTGTAATTGCCCTCCGCGATCGCACGCAACGCGCTCGAACGCGAATGTGTGCTTTAAGAGATAGCAGTGCCTTTCATGTTACGCTAGATTTTTCACCACCACATATTTATTCTTACTAAAAGAGTCTTGCTGAGGAATATCGAAACCAATACAGCACTATTAAAAGGACCCTGCGTATAAATTGTTAATCGGTCGTTTCACAGCAGCTACATTAGAGCATGATTGAGTTTACCCTCTAAATTTAGCGGGAAAACTGAATTGGTGTTTCGGTCAAGTGACGTGAATTTATGCCACGTGACCTGACGTAACGTGGTCTATACACCAATTTAGTTTTACCTCTAAATCCAGCGGGAAAATTGATATTACGTTACCTGAGATCGAGAGACCTATATTCCAATTAAATTTCCCCGCTCGAGGGGAATTTGATAAAAATAAAGGTTCTTCACTCCTCAAAACGAGTGCTTAATGTCTTATAAATAATATTAAACCATCGCTCCTCAAATACTGCGTGTCATGCATGGCAATTTATAGGACATTTAATATAAAGGTCGCTGCCATTTTTTATACCGATGTTGCGGCACATTGTTGCCAATGTTAAACGGTGTACACAGTCGTCAGCCCAGGCAGCACGCCGACACACAGGGCCAGCGTCGGGGGAATATTGCGCGCAATATTGGCCCAGTTTCATGTTTTTCACCACGGCCCAGTGCAACACCACCTAGAGGAGAAGGCCAGAACTACGCCTCGTGTGACGTCACGGCAGCAGGCTGACGTGCGCCGCGCTATGGAGCTGAGCTGAAGGTTTCGCGCGTCGTTTTTACGTCGTAGAGACGCGGGTTTTCACACTATTTATTTTTTATGAGCTAACGTGAGAGCTGTGAACGCCGAGTGATTTTAAGAACAAAGTTTAGAATCGCAGGAAAATTATTATGATCTAAAATAATGGTAGCGAAATACAAGAAAGTGATATCTTGAGACAGATATGTTAATTTTTTAAACGATAAACTGGATGGTGTAATTATCTCTGAATGACATGGGAGTTATATAAAAAAAGAATTCCTATGAAATGGCAATAATGGAAGAAGTGGGATTAGATAAAAGGAACTACAGTAGCAATCGGGTAAATGATGCAGAAGCATTCATTTAATTTAATTTCATTGTATTCACCTCAAAGGCATCCGAAGCCGCATTACATGAGGGGGGATTGTTAAATGAAAAGCCAAAAAAGTCAAACATAAAAAAGACACCAACAAGTAAAAACACACACAGCGCACACAAAAAACCCGCTTATTAGCATGTTATTGTTATGATGCAGTTTTACAAATCAAGGTTCACAGTTACACAAATTGATGCACTTGTTTTTAAGTGAAATGGGATATCGCTCAGTTACAATATGGTCGGGTAGTTTGTTCCAGTCAGTGATACAAAGTACTAAGGAAGAAAAGAGGGACGTGTTAGTACGGCACTGAAATGGTTCAATATTGCAGGAATGATCTCATCTGGATGATATAAATTTCGCAGCCCGGCAGTAAGTAGATTGAAAATCGGAATCTGCGTAATACACCTCTTGAAAAAACAAACACAATCAGGCTATTTTGCATATTTTTTCTGAATTGGGAAGATTTATGTTAGCTTTTAAAGCGGAGGCACTAGTTTCGGATGAATAATCACTGCATATAAATCTGGCTGATTTGTTCTGAAGATTCGAGCCTCGTGATTAGGTAGCTTAGGTGTGGATTCCAAATTATGCTTGCATATTCTAATTTTGGGAGGATAAATGTTTCGTACACGAGTAGTTTTGTTTCACTGGGAGCTAGATGTAATGTCCGTGTAATGAAACCAAGTGTTTTTAGTGCGCTATTTGTTATTTGATCATCCCATGATAATGTGTCTCTAAAATACACGCCCAAATACTTGTACGATGATCAGTGTTCTAGTGGTTGTGGAAGTAATGAGTACTGGGTTAGCGTTTTAGTTAAGGATTTAGTTATGGACATTTGTTTGCATTTACGGGTGTTAATGTTCATCTGCCATAGGGAACATCATGATGTATCGTATCTAAATCGTCTTGGACAATATTGTGATCATTAGGTGTATTAATTTTCCGGTAAATGACGAAATCGTCAGCGAATAGTCGGACTGTCTAGTTAACTGGTGACTGGTAGGTCATTTAGATATATATATATATATATATTAGAAACAATAGAGGCCCGAGTACACTACCCCTAGGGACAGCTGATGCAACAGTAACGGAACCCGAATTTTCAGACAAGTGTAAAACTGCTGGTCTCTTGGGTTATGAGATATCATAGTTTGAAAAATGCATTGCACATATTTTGGCAAACCTTTCTTAGGCCTGTGACAAATCTGTATAGGTTCAACAATTCAATGCACTCTGCCTGTTGAAATATAGTACTTGTTTTGCATCAACCTATCTGGTTGCTACATTGAAAAAACACCTGTGAGCTGTTTTTTGGCATTGTGATAATGTGAAAACTTATCTTTGCAACAAAAGTACCGTAATACCCGAGAGTTGCCCCATACGCTGATGTACTTCGACAGTAACGAGTCTGCGAAACGACACAGGTATGTTAGGGCGGCTAAAAACAAGTTTTGTACACAAATAGAAGTAGGCATGGTAGCTTCATATTGAAAGTTGCTTGCATTTACAGTACAGAAGAGAGTCGTAAATAAGAAATTGGTCACCTTTGAACACTGCGAAACGACCCACCTGGTGTCCATAAGTTCTGCAAATATCCGCCTTGAAAACCATTTATACACATGCATCTTAGATGCTGTAGATTTTGTGACACCGAGACACACGCTATCTGTGCAGCATGTCGGCATTTACGCTGTAGCACCACAAGGATACCCAACATATTGCTACAAAGACACCGACTATCTGCACAGACACACTCACAGATGCACCGACTTCATAGAGCAGTTGACTTGGCTTGAGGACGAAGTGCAAGCACCTTGCTGGCCGGACAGGAACTAATTTATTTCGCCTTGATCCCTTAGCTTCTTTGCTTTGATGTTGCACTGGCACCCACAATATTGTTGTCATCTTGCAACAAAGGTTTCTCAGTTGAATGTTTTCACTGCAGTCCAACACATGCTTCAGCTCGAACTCACAATGGGTTCATCATCACAGGCATCAGACATACTCTTCCTTGATCTGAGTTCGGTTCATGACATCCGTAACGGTTGGCAGCGAGTGTCTTTGAATGCAGAGTTTCAGCTTTCCGTTTTTTTTTTGTCTGGCATTCTTAGCGTTAATGCGAAACTTCATCTTGCTGCAAATATTTACAAGAAAACGCTTGTGCGCTTTCTTGTGACAACAACACGGGTTTCAAAATGAGCTCACTCGTATGGTAATTTTCACAGGCGTCGAAGTCGGAAGTCTCCTTTTTGGCGAGTAGTTCCATTATAAGATAAGTATGTAACAAGTCGGCACTGGCTGGGCATCACCAATTGGTGAACAACATAGCTGTTCTACAGCATTTACACCCGGAAAAACAAGCCCTCATATAACGAGTTTGATTGTGAGGTTGTAGTCTTCCTGTTCGAGCAAACTGTAGCCAACTTGTTTGGTGCTGTCAATGCGGCCTTGCAGTTTTCGCCCCTCAGGTTTTTCAAGGTGGTGTAGACTGCACGGCTGGCCACATAGCCCAGGGCCGGGAGGGTATGTCTTATTTTTTACAGCCCAGGGCCACATTGCAGGTGCACTACGTTGCAGGTATGGCGTCCAGTATCCGCTCGCTTGTGAAGATCTTCCCAGTTTCCATCCTTGCTAGCTGTAGTGATCGTTGACAGCGAGCGCTTCTTGCAATATTTCGTTTTCACCTTCGGAAATGAGCCTTGTGGACGACACGTGATATTAGAAGCAAGCCAGTTGCCTATACATTCCGAAGTGATCTTCTAAGCTGTCAGTTTACCGCTTGTCCCATGATGCCGTAGAGCTGCCCGAGTTCATCAAAGCAGTATCCGGGATGTGTATTTGACCTCGTCTGCAGAAATAGAACGAAGGAGGAATTCGCATTAATCCAAAGAAAGGTAATGTAATCAAAAATCGTTATAAAAATACAAAAATGAAAAGAAAAGAAGAATGCTCTTCTTTAAAGGGCAGTTGAAGTAGTTCCGTATTTGCGAGAAAACACTGGCATTCTTTTAAGTAATATTTTGGATCACGAACCTCAAATATATTTTTGAATTTGATGTGCTGAATGCCGAATATGCGGTATAATAATAGTAATAATAATAATAAAAATGCTTATTGCACCGAGCTCATAAAACCAGGTACAGACAATAATAATATTAATAATAATAATATGCTCCATAGAGCTACCTGGTGTGTGGTTGGATTCCTTGGGGAGCCTGAAGGGGTTCCAGCTATATTTGTTGTATATGGCTCTGGTGTATGGAAAAGTAAACTGGTCAATGAACCATATTCCGGCTTGCGTGCACTTCAAACTACAGCTCAAAGACCCACTAAAATAGAGGCCTTACTCGGGATTGTAACGGATAATTTCTGCGCTCCGGTGACACGACATAATGTACATTTGTTTTGTTTTTTCTTCACATTGATGTGTTGGTTGCAACCGTGATAATCTATCACTTGCATACCTTGCGAAAATCATTCCAACCTGAACTCATAAATCAAGTCATTTTTATTTAGTTCTGCACCTACATGTAGCGACCAGATCAACCAATCACTCCTAAGTATGCATTCAGCGAAAAGTAAAAACAAAAACAAACCCACGATCGTAAAAATTGAAAATTTCTCACCCTGCCATGCCGCCAAAGAGCGAGATCTTCCCGTCGCTTCGCTGTAGTCCACTCTTTCGTAGTCTTTGCATGAAACTCAAATATGGACACTTTCACATCCAGTTTTCCGCCAAAGCGCGGATATACATGCGATTCAGCGACGGTTGTGTGTTGTATTCCAAAATGTGTTCGATCTCACTCGAGAGTTGAACGTTCGACCCTCGGCGTTTAAAAACCTACTCACGTCTAGCATTGTTCTTGTGTTCCTCTCACCTCATTGTCACGTGACCCAACCCGCAGGAGAAGCTCAACAAAGCCGTCGAAGAAACGAACGCGACGGACGACTGTTGAAAAAACGCGACGCCGTGGCACCACGTGTTTTTTTCTGCTTTACATTTTTTTTTGTTGGCTTCGCCTCGTACGTAGGGGTAGAGGGAAATGAAAAGAGAACGTGCATTGGAAAGAAGCCAACTATGAAGGGGAGCCTTGCGAAGAAGCGCACTACCAGTTCAGCCTACTCATGCAGACGCTGCTTGAAGGGAGAGAGGGAAGCGCTACGGCCTTAGCTCTAGGTGGTGTTGCCCAGTGTTGGACCAATATCGGTTAACGATCGTTCTAAAAATGGGCCAGAATCGGCGATATCATTCGAGTTCTGGGCAGAGATGGGTGTATATCAGTTAACGTGGTAATGGCCGCTGCGGTGTCAGCGGACCTGGGCCAAGCCAACGTTACTAGAACCGATCAGTTGGGAAACTGCCATAGAACCTGCTCTGAAAAAGTGGCACCGATTTGTACTCGAGAACCGGGCTATAGCGACCGCAACGCCCCCCTTTCTTCCGCACCGGCCACTCGAAGAACCGCACGTGACTTCTATTTCGGCTTTACTCGGCCATTTTGGCTCCGAAACAGATACGTTGGAAGGAGCTTCAAGGGTGCCACCCCCGACTCCTAAGCGGACGCGCCGCGAATTATTGCCGAAGTTAGGATGCGCCTAGGTCGGGACGCGCTACCTGAAATCACCGCTGAGACATGGTTGTATAAAACCAATATTAATCGTGCCGCAAACCTTGCAACTAAAGATTTGAGAAAACATCGCGCGCACCCCGTTCTGTAATAATCTCCAATAAAAGTTACTACAAAAAGAGTTTTCCCGTTTGTTTGTACGAAAAACCCAGTTCCAGTCGCTGATTGCCCGGCGCGCCCTCGGCGCGGCACGTGGCAACAGCGGCGGCTGCCGCAATTGGCCGCCGGGTTTGGCCGATTCAGTATCGTTTTAGAAACGGTCAAGAATCCCTAATACCGGCCGATACAGCCGTTCAGACCCGACCAATTATTGGTATCATTTTAGAAACGGACCAGAATTCCTAATACCGGCCGGTATAGCCGATTCAGACCCGACAAATTACCGGAAAACGGCGCTGGATTTTGTATGTCAGCGTGGCGTTGGCCGACCCAAGTGATGTTCCGCCGACATCGGCCACATCACAGTAACACTGGCCCGATCTTTACTATCCAGCGCCAATATCGGCAGTATCAGAATGATATTGGCCCAATTTCTTCGATCCGACGCCAATATTGGCACAATACTCTGTGCTGCCTGGGAAGTTACCCTTTAAAAAGCGAGTATATACGTACACATAAAAATCTTTCACAAACAATCTGCACGTCAAATCATTTTATTCGCTTTTCATTAAATTATATTGACGTCACGTCCAATATTTCCAAAACATATTATGTAAACATGTGTTTCATTGAAGCATAAATTGTGTCGGAACAAAGAAATAGCATGTTGCCTAATTTAGTAAGAACAGAATAACAACATTGCGTACCAGAGCGTGAAAACAACATTGACGCTAAAAACAGGTACCAGTGTATCTTATGGGGAATATAAAATTTAAAAAAATGCCGTATATATTATCTTTGTGTAAGTACAAACTAAAAACAAATATGGCTTTTCAAACAAATATCGTATATTAATGTATAAAGGGTGTTTGATTTTAATTCTCTTAAATGTATTTTAAGAAATCGGCGAAAGGTACTTTGGTGCAGTTTGTGCGAGTGAGTTAAGTCTGATTCACACGATGCGATTTTTTGTGCGATTTCGCTTCTCCGGCGTTGAGCCCCACAGCCTTGATCACGCATTTCTTGACGCACGAGTGAAGTCAAAACTGCAAAATCACGAGCGAAATCGCAGTTTGGGAATTCGGGTGTTATTCTTTACCTTACGCCGGATAATGAACTAAACGGTTTTAGGTTACTTTTTAATTAGTGAAAATAAACACATGACTATAATTACCGTATTTTTCGGACTATAGTTCGCACCCGGTGCATAGTCCTCAGGGGAAAATTTGTGGTAAAAGATAAAAGTATTTGCTTAGATAGTCCGCACCCGGCGCATTATCCGCACCCCGTGCAAAGTCCGCACTTAATGCCTAGTCTGAACGTAAAAAGTGTCATACACAGCACACCTTGAAAAATGCCTATTGTATTAGCTTACAAAGAAGCTTTCTCGTACATAAATCAACATTAATATAAACCGCTACTCATAAAATCCTTCACGACTTGTCACAGTGAAGGATCTAGAAAACAACCAATCATTGTATAGTCCTCACCTGTAGATAGCCCGCATCGAGTGAAGTTTCAACTTTTAAACATGAATAATCCGCGGACTATAGTCCGCAAAATACGGTAGAAACTTTCTGAGTGTCATCAAAAACCACTCCATCAGTGTAGATTAACTTGAGGAACATGGGAAGCGCTGGGGTACGCTAAGTACCCATTCCAGCTCAAGGCTAGCGGTGCGCAAAAGTACAAGATCAAAAGTGGTTTTAAAAATGGTGGAGAACTCACCATGGAGATTGCGTTCTTGTTAGAGGCATTTTGAAAAACATTCGGCCCTGTAATTATACAGTCTTCGTCTGGTGGAAGTGTGCTCAAGTGTGTTCGAAGAATTATGCAGTCGATGCTCACGCTTCTAAGGGAACAAAGAGTGAGGACGGTGAGCCGCTGGCAGCCACAACTCCAATGGCAATGAAATCGAAACTCTGAGTGTTTGTGCATGCCAAGCCACGGTGCCTGAAAGCCACGGTGCCACGGTGCCCGACGACACTAATGTTTTTTTTTTTACAGATAAAAATCCTAATAAGCTTGAGAACATGGTAAACACTTGGCTGGAACGATTATCACTGTGGCTACAGCTAAAACAACTATAATTAAACATCAGTAAAACAAAATACATTATCTTCAAGTCGAGAAATAAAGCATATGATCATAATATTTCAATAAAATTCTAAACCGAGATAATTGAGCAAGTGCCCTCTTACAAATTTTTAGGTGTGTGGTTTGAGGAAACGCTAAACTGGTCATGTCACATAAACCATGTTTGTGGTAAAATATCTAGATCAGTTAGTATTCTGAATGGAATTAAGTATCTCCACCCCAGCTGACTCAAGAGTCAGCTGTATTACAGTATTTTTCACTCATATTTTCATTATTGTCTGTTAGTTTGGGGGTCCACTACAAAAAACAATCTTAATAAACTCGTTATTCTTCAAAAAAAAGCAGTTCGCTGTATCGAAAACTTACCTTCTAGAGACCATTCCGCCCCTTATTTTTCAATGTATTCCTTATTACGTGTTGAACAACTTTTTAATGTTAAATTTGCTATAGAAATATATATAAATATCAAAAATGACCAAGCCGCATTTCATGAGCAGTATCCTCGTAAAAAAACCAAATACAATTACAGAGAAGAAAAATATGTCAAACCAAAGACGAGAACAAATTATGGAATACAAAGCTTGGAATATCAGGTACCTGAATTTTTAAACAGATATCGGGAGATTGAAGAAATGATTATAAGTGCTTTGCCGTTTAATAGCTTTAAAAAGAGTGCAAAAAATTACTTCTTATCAGACTCTCCTTAGTGCTAATTTGTGCCTGTCATTCTGTCATTTTAACTTTGTTATGTATTTAGTATTGTATAAGGTGATCAATTCTGTATAGGCAGTTATAAGTGTTTTGCATGGTCATTACTTGACCGCTTTTGATATGTCCGTCGTTGATTAGTTATTTCATGCATTTTCTTTATTGTTTTTTTTTCCTTCTGCTGAGTGATGTGTAGGGCTGGGAGAGCCTCGTCAGGCGGCGTTAGATCGCCTTTTGCTTCCTCAGCCTAGACGCAAAGTCTGAACAAAGATAGTATTATTATTATTATTATTAAACGCGTGTTTGACTAAACTGTTTAGCGTCCTCTTCCGCCCATACGGACCCGGGCCATAGAGGGTTTGCCTACTGCATAGACTGTGTGACGGATCCATGGAAGGCAGACAACTTGACCCTTCCATCCAAATCGGGAAAGGGCAGCTAGCCTGCTGCGTGCCCGTCCCGCGCACTACTCGCATTCTCTGCTCTTGGCTGCAATCAGCGACTCCCTCGCGGGACCCCAGTCTGTTTGCTACCTCCTCCCTGACCATCGGACAGAGTTAGCCGCCCTACGCCGCCGTGCTTTCTACCGATCGAGGCACCTGTGGGCTCGTGCCCAGTGCCCAATATGCTCTGTGTGGTGCGACTTTTGTGAGATTATTTGGCTTCCTTTTATTTTAGCCTTGCAGGTCACCCTGGATAACATTACTTCACGAATGAATAAATAAAGAAATAAATATTATTAATCAATCAATCAATCAATCAGTGTTTATTAAAGTGTCCAGGAACAACCAATCGGTCTAAGTGCTGGCACAATTAAAAAAAAGAGAAAAAACGCACACATACAAACAAACATACACACGAGTGCAAAAGGAGAACGTAGTTCACCAGTCTGAGAATAAAAATATTAACAAGTACGAAAGACACTCAAATCAACAAGGGAAATCAAAAGCACAAAATAGGGCGTCACCAGATGTGAGAGCAAAAAGCAAATACTTGGATATCGTACGGACAAACATCAACGCTTTAACTGATCAGCCCTTATCTTGCAAGAGGAAGTTTCGAAGAGCGTTTCCGAACTTGCTCCCGCATGAATTAAAAATATGAATTGCGTCCGAGTATCAGTTATAACACTCAGCCGATCTTTGGATCGGGTTCAAGTAGCAAAAATGTCGAGCTGTATAAAAATATGATTGAAGCCGTGTAAAAACACGTGGAACTCTAAAGGCCCGTTCACACACTTGCGACGTTTTAAAGCCGGGTGCCTTGGAACCTCTTAATAAATCTTACAAGGAGAGGACACATTGGCACCGTCTATTGGTTAGCAGTGTAAACTTGGCGGTCCGGCATATTTTCTATTTCTCTCGCGCATTATCTTTTCTTTCTTGGCTCGAAAAAATTTTGTTAACGCTATAAACGAGCCTTTCTTATAGGTATTACGCACATTTGACCTCGGAAATCCCGCAAAACCTTCGCTCTTGTGAAATGCAGTTCCAGGGTCACCGAATAGATGGCGCCAGAGTGCCAGTGTGTTCTTTCGTCCTAAGAAATTTCAAGAGGTTTGAACAGATCTCGTCTCTCTCGGTCGTACTCTGTTGCAAGAGTGTGAACGGGCCTTAAGGCTCGGTTGGACAGAAGGCTGGGAGAGTTAATCGAGCCGTGCAGGGTCTTAGACAAAAGCAACAAATCTGCCTTCATCCGACGCTGCTGCAGGCTTAACAATTTGACGAGTGGCGAGTTACACCCAACGTTTAAACAAGAATCACCTTTCTCAAGGTAATGATATTTAAAGATAGAAATAAATTCCCTCGACAGATAAACTGTTAGTTTTAGAAATGCCGTTCCAAACAACCGAGGCGTACTCTAGCTGGGATTTAACTAAGGAACAGTACAGCATGAAAAAGCGGACGGGCTTTTGAATTTTTTGTTATGCGAAACACGGCAGCTGACGTGCGCAAGGCTGATTGAACCACTCTGGTAACGTGAGTGTCAAATCTCAGGGTTGAACCAAAAACAACACCAAGGTTCTTCAGCTTACTTACACGTAACAGCAGTTCGCCATGATAACTAAATTAAAAAACTATATCGTGGATCTTACGAGAATATGTCATTCCTTTTGTTTTAGAATGATTCAAACGGAGGTCATTGTCTAAACATCAATGACCGAAGGGATGTGCGCCATTCTGAAGCGTGATGCAGTCCTCTAAGGTCGATAGTTTTTGTAAAGTTTTATTTCGCCAGCGTACTGCAGAAATGGAGTTTGATATAACTTGAGAGAGATCAATTACAAAAACAAGGACGATATAGTATGTACAAGGACGATATAGTATGTACAAGGACGATATAGTATTGTCGACGCGAACGTAGGCTTGCCTATCAGAGAAATAACTTTTTAACAAATCGTATACCGAAACACATACTCCGTGCGAGAAAAGCTTCTATAAGAGGATGTTGTGGTTAACTACGTCCAATGCCTTACTCTGGTCGAAATAGGGAACGTCAAGCTGACCTGTATTACAAACTACTTCAGATGCAGCAGACGTAAACGATACGAGATTTCTAGATGTCGATCTGCCGGACATGAAGCCACGCTAATTAGGAATGATTATACTAAGAAACTGGAAGAAGAGGAATTGATGGATGACCATTTCAAAGAGTGTGGAAAAAGAAGAGAGAAGAGATATCGGTCTGTAATTAAGAACGTCACCGCTATTTCCAGATTTCAGGACTGGAACAACCACTGCCACTTTCCAGTCGCCAGAGAATATTTCTGACGTCCGGGAGTTATTAAAATTGTGCACAGTATAGGCGCAAATAATTCATGATAACCCGTAACAATTGACCCTTTTTGAAATTCAGTCTGGCCACTTTGATCACTATTATCATCTGTGGAACGGCATGTGTGCCGTACCAATGGCGGCCTTCTAGTGACTGATAAATTTAACGTTGAAAATAATCCTAAGCGGATGAGGCGAGGCCTGTACATTAGGGGGGTTAGTACGACACGACGTCCGAATGGAACACAAGAGCTACGTAAGCGTTCATTTCTAACATACATTCAGTCAATTTGTGGGCGGCACACAATTGGCTTTAAACCCCTTTGGTGTATAGAAATTTATCAAAGCATCTGTGTGGGTTGGAGCTTTGTTCTCACTGCAGGCACTTCGTCACAATCGAACTGAAAGTGATCGAGAAAGAATTACATTGAACGATTCCTCGCGGGTCGTTGACTTGCGAAAGTAACGATGCCCGATGAAATACAAGTTTATTACCGCCATTGGTATGGCACAACCTAAACTGCTATACGAACCACCAGATGGCACTAAATTTTGGAAAGGGTCTATTGCAGCGGGTCTCCCGTCATGACCTGCAGACAATGTGGGTCTCATAATAATAGTAATAATAATAATATTAATTTATTAACCAATCAAGAAACAGGTGTTACCGGGTCCGTCAAAGCCTACAATGGCTTGTGGGACGGGGACCCGGGAAACTGTCGTACGGAGTAACAACCAAGAAGCTTCAGGGAACATGCTTACATTCCAAAAATTAATACCCACCTTCCCTCCCTCCCACCCACCCACCCACCCCCACACCCCCACACCCCCACACCCCCACACCCGCACACTCGCACACCCACAGAGTTTCGAAACAGTAAATCCGAAGATATTCATAATTATATTTTATAAATACATATTGAACACACTCGAACACAAAGAAAACTACGCCGAGTCCGACATAACAGCACGGAGCCTTTTTTAACTTCTGTTTTTGAATCAAGCAAAAAAAACTGAGTGAGAAAGACTATTGAAAAAATCTGGTACATAATAGGCTCGTGTTCTCCTCCCGTACCTCGTGAAATAACGCGGCGTTTCGAAACGCTCGGCCTGCCTGAGGTTGTGTGGGATTGCTTTTTTGGAAGCTTAAAGTTATCAGTCCAAAATATCGAAGTGTCACAGTCTGCTTGAACAATGAATAAAAATCGGGCATTTCCAGGTCACGCAAAAATATTTGTACTGTCTGAAACACCAGACTTGTAAGCAACACATTTTAAAATATATTTCAAAACACTGTCCACTTTCGGGTGCCACTGCCCCGAACAATGTGCAAACACGGTCACCCCGTACCTCAACACACTGTATGCTAAGGCGTGAACAAGCATTTCTTTAACATGAAAGTGCAAAAGAGCTTTAATATTGTACAATAAACAAGCTACATTTCGCAACACACGACATAGGTGACCCAACTGCATGTTTTACGACAAATCGGATTCGAAAATGATGCCCATGTATTTAGTATTGCCAACCCACTCAATTGGAATACAGTTGCAACCTACACAGTCTGCTCCATGCAGGAAGAAAGGTTTGTTTATAAACCCTTGCTTTAATGGGTTTCAAAAACATATCAGATGAGTTTTCGCTGGATTAACCTTTCAGTGATTGGAGGCAAACTAATCTACAGCTTTATTAGCACTTGATTGTAATATATTTAGTGCGCTGTCAAATGTGATATGTAGAGAAATCAGTAGAGTATCGTCGGCGTATAGGTAACATGAACATTGGGTAACGGCAGAAGCAAGATCGTTGATATATATGTTAAAAAACAAAGGCAATAACACGGAGCCTTGAGGGACACCCGCTCGAAGATAACAAGGGGCGCTCGTTTGAAGCCCTACTCGCACTCGCAGCGATCGTCCAGATGAAAGGTCAGAGAGCAATTAAAAAAAAGGCCCACGGAAGCCGTACTTAAACAGTTTACTCAACAGAATAGGATGATTCACCGTTTCAAACGCTTTGGAAACATCTAAAAACAGGGCACAGGAAAACATATTATCATGGAACGCAGAGTGCAAATATTTTGCGACGTCATCTAAGAGCAATTGCGTCCCCCTTCCCGGAACAAACCCGTATTGCGATTCAGATAACAGTGGGTAATTGTCCAAAAAACTACTCATAATGCGGAAATCGTGTTTTTCTAAAAGGTGTCCCAAAACCGGCAATATAGATATAGGGCGATACTTTTCCATCCTCGACGGTTTGCCGCCTTTAAAAACCGGCCGCACAATAGCAGATTTCATATCTTCCGGAACTGATCGCGACTTAACAAAACTGTTCATCATAAAAAGAATCACATATTTTAAGGAGTTAAAGTTCCTTTGAAGAAAACAGACTGTGACTCCGTCAGCCCCAGGAGATCTAGAACATTTCAAACTGAATAAAATCGATCGCAAACATCCACGTCCATGTCGCACATCAAAGCCGACGCACTATTTGACTCATTCAAGGTCACCTCCTTGACGGGCCCACTTACTGATTGCTCAGATGAAGTTGCGAAAAAGCGGTTAAAGTTTTCCGCAACCTTTGAAATATTACCTCAAAAATTTTTAACAATCACGTCATCAAGAGAGCGCCGGCATTGATGGCCTCGAAACTCTGATCGTAGTTTAATATAATAATAATAATAATAATAATAATAATAATAATAATAATAATAATAATAATAATAATAATAATAAATAAATAAATCTTTATTGCCATCTCATAGTACAATGGTTCTAACGGGACCGTCAAAGCCTACAATGGCTTGTGTGACGGAGACCCGGCAAGTCGCAAAGGTAAGCTATAAATATATAAACATCAAAGACAAAGTACACACGCAAAAAAACAATTCGAGGGCTTTTACAAACCCAGAAAAGGGAAAAAAAAAAAATTACAGTGTTTCAGAAGAAAAAGTTCGAAGCCATGTTTTTAGGACCTTCTTAGAATCTACTGAAAATATACCTTCAGGAAGGTTATTGAAAATATCGGGAACATAATACCCACGAGTTCTCATGCCGTACCTCGTAAAACATCTTGGGCGTTCAAAACGGGCAGCCTGTCTAAGGTTGCGAGACGGTTCATGTGGAACCTTGAAGTTATCCGTCCAAAAATATCTAAGTACCACTGTTTGGCGCAATAACGAATTCAAGTCCGGCATGCCCAGATCGTTAAAAATATTTGTGCTGTCTGAATAAACAGATTTATAGGCCACACTTTTCAAAATACATTTCAAAACACTGTTCACTTTTGTATGCCACAGCCCAGCACTGTGTGCGAAAACAGTCACACCGTACCTCAATACGTTGTAGGCCAGGGCCTGAACAAGAATTAACCTGACGTGAAAGGGCACAAAAACCCTAATATTATACAACAAACAAGCTACCTTCCGCAAAACTTTACATGTATAGGCCAACTGCCTATTCCAGGACATATCCGATTCAAAAATTATACCCATGTATTTGGCGCACTCCACCCATTCAACAGGGACACAATTACAGCACTCACAGTCACTACCATGCAAGAAAAAAGGCTTGTCTATGAACCCCCGTTTTAAAGGATTACGGAAACATATCAACTTAGTTTTCGCTGAATTAACTTTTAATTGATTGGAGGTGTACCAGTCAATAGCTTTATTAGCACTTGATTGCAATATATGTAAGGCGCGGTCAAAATTAAGATGCCTAGAAATCAACAAGGTATCATCGGCTGCACGCGTCGCATCGGCTGCACAAAGTATTATTATTACTATTATTATTGCCATTATTATTTATTTAGTTATTCATTTGCGAAGTAATGTAATCCAGAGTGACTTGCCAGACCAAAAAAGAGGCAAACCAAATGACCTAATTATTTCACCCGAACTTCTTTTGTTACTTGATTCGGACTTGTGCCAAGTCCTGCTCAGGTTGTCTTTTGAGTTCCATCCTTCTTATGATCTTGTGTAAAGAGTGTTCGCACTTTCTCTTTTCTTTTTTTTTTTGTTTCTTTGTGGGGGCACCGAAACCCTATATAAGCACGAAGGCCTGTGAAATAAAGTTCTGCTGTGCTTGAGACGTTGTGTCTTGTGTTGACCTTCGACTTTTCCGCAGTCTCGGGGTTTGGCCTGAAATTATGTTAAACCTTCACCAGCTCATTTGCCGGCTAACTTTTTGTTCATTACGCTCGATTGTGACAAAACAAAATTAAACGCAGGTCTAGGCAACATACAGCATATATAGCCTATAATGAAATGCATAAGTACGAAAAGGGCATACAAAACAAAGAGCGTCATAATTTAACGCACTTAATTACTTCTAAGCAAAAGTTAATCGTAATTAGCGAGATGTATCTAGTGGCGCAAGAGGAATCGAATCCTAAACCATGGGCGCAAAAGCGCGACGCTTTTTTACGGCTCCATAGGATTTTTCTTTTACCTAATTGCAGTTAGAAACAGTGCCTCTACGTCACTCATAGGACCTCAGTCATGCTATAAAAACACACTTCCCTTTCTCATGAAAGAGGACGCACAAAACTACGGATCTGCATGAATGCACCAAAGATGTCTGCCTTGTCTGAACCAAGATTCGGGCAAGACGCTATTTGATTGTTGCACAAGAAGATGCAAATTAGCACGCCCCTTTTTTGCACTCAGGTTCATATGTGGTAACTCTATTCCGGTATACGTATTATACGGGAAACCACTATTTGTCTTCACAGCTAAGAATCGAATCGTTTCTTGGGCAGACCAGCGAGATGCATGGCCACAGACACTAAGGTCTTCTTGGTTTCGTAGGTAAGCCTTCCACTCGTTTTTCTTGAGGGTGTGCGGTGCGGGTGCGCATTTCGCAGGTCTGCCAACTTTTATTAGCGTGTGTCTTGTTGCAATGGTCGAGGCAGGTGACTATCATGCTTGAAACCAGTAGCAACTGATGGCGTGATTTTATGGTGTTCAAGGTGTACTAACTGCTACCATGCAGGAAAAGTTTCAGGATTAACAAAAATGCAGTAAAGTCAATGACACCAGTAAAACTTTTGCGGGGAGGTGTGGTACGGGCAAGCTGCATGCAGAACGACAGTCTGCGTCTTCTGGGGAACCGGGGGGTACTTCAGAAAGGAACTCCCAGGCTTCTAAAAATGAATAATACAGAATGGTACTATTATTCAGAAATTGACTTTCGTTCTGATGAAAATGGATGCAATAGAGAAGTTCTTGAAACCACAAGCTGCAAAAGGTGACGTGATGATGCTGAAACTTGACAACCAAAGGAAAACCATAAAAGAAATTGCGGAATCTTTGAATGCACAGCCCACAAGACACGAGGAGTTAATCACGAGACGAAAGCCAGGCTAAAACAAACAAGACTCTTGAGCAGAAAGTAAATAAACTGAAATAAGATATACTGTAAAACCCTGTATTTTCCCTGCCCTTATTTTTCGCGAAGCGGTCACAGAGGACTTAATCGCGGCCACTAAATTTGGTGAATTTTAGACGCCTGTATTGAAACGCGTAAGGACCTAAATTTTTGCATGCCCATAAGTTCGCGAATTTTTCAATTCGCCGAATTCGCGAAAATTAAGGGCTCGCGAACATTAGGGGTTTTGCAGTAACTGAAAGGGACATAAAAATCTGGGTGCTGAGAAAGGGAGAATGCAACGCCGGACAAGGCGACAAAACGTTGAAATTCACGGCGCCAATCAACAACCCCATAAGAAGATGTAGGGCATAGTTAACAACCTTGAATCAAACTAGACCTTGCGCAACTATAAACTAAAGACATCGAGGCTGTTCAAAGGCTAAAAGCAAAGGACGGCAAAAAATCGCCTATTCTTGTGAGGTTCGCCGAAAGGCGCACGAGACACCTTTGGTCAAGGAAGCGTGCTACTCTAAGGAATGAGAGAATCTACATCAATGAAAACCTAACCCGAGCACTGAAGAATGAACTATTAGCTGCTGAGCCATGCTCTAGGAAAAGTGTAAAGCTGACATGGAGGAAAACGGAAAGATTTTTGCGAGGCAGAAGGAAAGAGCGGGTGCTATTTAGATTGAGAGTGAAAGATATAACTAAAATCAGGCAATAATCGAGTCGTCTTCTAAGTCTCTCCACGAGTGGGATAACGTATAAAAACAAGTCCATGGCAGACGGAAGCTATGGTAATACAAAGTTGAATTTATTACATATAACCGTGAGAGCATTCACAGGCATTTTTGAGCAGTGAACCCTACTTTTAGCTGGTGAGCAACAGTCATTGGACATACATATTTTGAGATATATTATGCTTTCCGGAGAAGATATTGTTTCTTAAAAATAATGTTGACTCTCTTTTGGCCAAAATTGACGACCTAAAAAACCGGAGCAGGCTGAAAATTTTGGTTATGTGTGGGATTCACAAAACAGCAGATGAGGACACCGCCATTTTGAAAACCTTATCAAGAAAGATGTGTATGGAACTATTCTAGAAATTCAAACTGCTGGTGTAGAAAGGAAACATCGGTTGTGCAGGAAAAGCCCAAACGAAACTAGGCCATTCATACTCAAGCTTGTTGACGGAAGAAACAAAACAAATATTTTGAGTAATTGCCGGCTTTTGGAGGGCTCGACTTTTAGCATATCCGAAGTTTTCCCCACGAATTCAAGAAATAAAAAAAAACTATGGGAAAGTATTAAAGGCCTACGTAAAAATGGCGATAAAGTTCACCTATCATTCGTCCAAATAATAATAAATGGCAAGACTTATCGCATGGATGACATTACTAATAGGGAAATGTCATCGAATATTATCAGACAAGAAGACGCTGCTAACGGGAATGGGACGCTAGAGCATGCCAGGCTAGAAGACACTGTATGACGACAGACTACTACTCCCACAGTCCAAAAATGGTTTTCGTCATCTGCTCTCATCAATACTTTTTGCACTGTAACTAACAAACCACTTTGATTAATTAACCTAAACGGTAGAAGCATTGTCAATATACCACACTTGAATTCAAAGATAATTTTCAGTTATCACCCCTACGTACTATTAGTTACAGATACTTGGCTCACGGATAGTACATCTGTCTTTGATATTGTTCCACTGTCCTTTAAAATAGTACGTAATCATTATCAACGATGACGTTATTTATTTCCAGCAAAATACGAAGTGCACATCTGAGGCGTTATGGGTGAAACGTTTTCTCTATAGCTCTTTTTTTGTCGGCTGTGTAGAGGCCACCAAGCGCTGGCATAGAGGTGATGTACGAATTGTAACACTTCCTCCAGGAACAACCTAAGCGTTTCACGAAAAAATTAGGGGAGGGGGAACCTCAACCTTCCAATAATTGACTGGCCTTCGATGACCACCGTGGCCTCCTGTAAACATTCCACTGTTTTAATAGATATTGCATTCGCTTATAACCGAACACAAATAGTGCCAAGTCACTCTCGTAACTGATTTCGCTAGTTCTATTTTTGATCTTATTTTAATGTGTTAGCATTTGGACGCTCGTTTTCATGAAAACCCGCCGGTGTCAGTCCGTGTGTTCGTTTGTCAGCGCCATGCATGATGTCGCGAGGAGAGTGAGGTGGTGAGAAGGTATCGTGTAGGTGACGGTTAGAGATAGAGAGGGTGACGCGTGCTGACGTCAGCACTTCGGACGAATACAAGCTTCGCACAGCTGGCGCGGAGCCAGAGGCGAGCAAGTCCCTCGCCGCTTTGGAATGCCGCCCAGCTCAGTTGCCGCTCCGGCGGGGGCTGGTTTTTCTTTCCACGACTTATATGGCTGACCGCATCCAAGGGCGACGACAGAAGAAAGCTAAGGCCGCGAGTTCATTGGATTGAATTCGACGGAAATGCTTACGCATGTTATTCGGATGAATCCCATTGATCGTCAAACCACTTTTTGCTTCTCAGAATCTTTATGCGGCCCCCCGAGCACTGTTGGGTCACCGAGGGCATATGAGACCATTGTATGGTTAGTCTTGATATCCCGGGACTTGTTGATAATCGCTCTTGTGATAAGATAGCGGAGGTTAAGGACTGCAATAGGACTCCACACGAAATCATAAAAGATTTCCTCGAGCTTGTTCGACAAACTTGCTGATAAGGCTTTCATTCCTGACTGCGATGTAGATGAATCATGGTTCACTTTTTCAAAATGCGGTGCGCATGTGTATTGAAAGGTTTGTGCCGTCTAGTAGGAAGCGAATCAAAATTAGCCTATGGAACACGAGAGAGATGTTACAGATCAAAAGGAAAGCCAATAGACTAAGGAGAAAATGCGGAAGCTAAATAAAACTGATTTCCTTACGTTACAAATTAATAACACTAATTAAACATTCTTAGTATGAGGACTATAAAGTTAAATTTTAAAGTTTCTTCATAAAGATCCCCATGAGTTTTAGAGGCATACATCAAATTCAATACACTCGAATAAATCAATATTTGGGGAGAGAATTTGTTGACCGTAGTTCATTTGCGAAGATATTCAAGGACTTCTTTGCCTCTGTCTACACCACAAGTGACAACTTCCCCTCCTGAGTGCACATTAAACTCGGTCAAAGTACCAGACATGCAATTATCCAAGGAAGGAATTTTTGACACGTTACTAAACGTACATACAAAAAGCCTCTTGTTCCAGAAAACATATTCCTCATATTTTCCTAAAAAGATACACAAAGTCGTGCTCTAAATTTCTTTTTCTAATTTACAGCAAATATTTGGAGAGAGGAGTCGTACCTAAACAGTGGAAAGTGCAAACAATGTTTTACCCATTCGTTAGAATGGAAATAACCATGATGCATCGAATTATAGGCCAGTTACTTTGCTTTGCTCCTGTAGCAAGGTGCTTGTGCATTTTTTTATTTAGTTACTTCATGTCCCATTTTGAAAGTCATAACTTTTTGTCAGAGAGCCAGCGAGGCTTTTGGCATGGTTAGTCTATGATGACTCAGTTTTTTGTTTATATTGTAAATGAACTTGCGCCAGTCGTTGGTCAGGGTATGCAGACGGATGTTGCATTCCTGGACTTCGCTAAGGCTTTTGACCGCGTGTCACACCACAAACTGCTCATCAAATTAAGAGTGATTTTTGGAAACGAACAGCTTTTGCGATGGTTAGATTCTTGCGTGAGCAACTGTCATCAGTTCGTGGAAGTAGGTGGGGCTCGTTCACCAACTGAGCCAGTTATCTCAGTGATTCCGCAAGGGTAAGTGTTGGGTCCACTGTTCTTTCTTCCTGGTATGCGAAGGCAAAAAGAAATAAGGGACACACAAATGCCCTGTCCGTGTCAGACGTGTTTTTGTGTATCCCTTGTCTCCTTTTGCGTTCGCATATCAAGATGCCTTGGCCAAAACGCTCTCCTAATTCTATCTACCCTCTTTCTTGTTTTTATAATTGATTCGACTGTTGACGAGCGTATACATTGCCGGTATTTTTTTTGCAGATGACTGTGTGCTGTTCACTAAAATTAGTTCGTGGAATAATCAACTTAAGTTAAACAACTCTCCGCGTTCAGTTTCTATATAATATAATGAGTGGCAAATGTTGCTAAACAGCTCAAAATGTGTACAAGTGAGAGTAACCAACAAAAGGTCACCCTTGAAATTTGTCTACTGTATAAAAAAACTCCCATTTACAAACTGTCCATGAATTCAAGTACTTGGGTGCCATGATCTCTCCTAATTTTAGTTAGAATAGCCAAATATCTTGGATTGTTCAGAAGGCATCAGCAAAATTCTAGTCACTGGAAAGGCGGTTGAAACACTGTACCCCTGCAACCAAGCTTGCTATATACATGACAGTAGTACGACCTGTTTTAGAGTATGCGGATGTTGTTTGGAACCCTGCAACTAAACTTAACATTGAACGACTCGAGGGTGTTAAGAAGAAAGCATGGCGGTTCATTTTCAACAAATACAAAATAATGAATACTATCACCAGTTTATACAATACATCTAAATTTGAGTTTGTTTCAACCTGGCTCGAAATTAGTCGTCTAAAGCTTTTATATACCATTGTACAAGGCTCATCTCGCCTTTTATTCGAGAGATAATTGTGCAGGCAAAACAAAGCAAAGCATTCCAACACCATTATGGTGCCTTACAACGAAACGAAATTCTTAAAAAGAACTACTTCTTCGCGCGCACCATTAAAGAATGAAATCATCTTCCCGCCAACATTACCAATGCCTCGTCAATTTAAGAATTTGCTTCAGCATTACAACGTTATTCCTCAGATGTGCAATTCTAGATGATTTGTTTTACTTGTGCGTAACTAGGTTTTTTGTGTGTAGCCTCTGTATAACCTGTCCTGCTTTGGCTGCATGTATAAATAAATAAAAAAATAAGTTAACGCAGGCGAGGCAGCTTGTGTGTCTTTTATATTACCACGCTATATAACAGAAACAACAGCAGCACTTGTCAGCCCTCAGTGGCTTCTAAAAAGTTACAGTTTAAACAGCAAGAAGAGGCATAAAAATATGGACAGTTAAGGGTGAATATATTTCACGCAAAAAAAATTGTCACGCGAATGAAACAAACACATGGTCTAACGTACAGTAAAAGATTCATTCCAGATCCGCAGGTAATAACGGCGATAAAATCGGAATCAGAAGCAACATCAACACTTGTCACAGCCCTTTGTTGCTATGAAAATAACAGTCTGAACGGCAAGAAGAGACAAAATATTGATAAATGAAAAATAATTTATTTTACGCGAAACCAAAGTGGTCGTCAGGAAAAAACAAGAACAAGTAGAAGACGCATCCCAGATCCGCACGGGAATGGTGACATGGTGAATTAATGTTAAATACATACACACCGCAGAGTCATAAAGATAATATATATGTCGGCAGGTTTACACATTAGTGATTATTAATAAGTGATAATGTGTGTTATAAGAATGCTCTTTGCTGCTTGTTTATCTTTTAGATAAGTAACAGAAAAATCGAGATGATTGTCAATCTGATTCAGCAAATTTGGTGCCTGATAACTCATTTTTTGTTTTCCGTAGTTTGTGCGCATGCTCGGCTTTCTTCTTTTGTCGCGTCGAAATGTAAATCGATTATTTGAACGGCCTTGATTTGTTTCATAGAGTCTTTCCTTATATATCGCTTGCAATAGTTTAAAGTAATATATTTGGTTTGCCTTAATAATTGCGTGTTTGGTGAAATTGTATGAGCTATTAAATTCGATTTTATTTCCTTTGTAGTTTTCGACGAGGCGTAGCGCTCTTTTCTGTAATACAATTATTTTGTCGTAATTGGAAACACCTGTTGTGCCCTATACCAAAATTCCGTAGCATATTTTAGAATAGAGCAAAGTATAATACAACATTTTCATTAACCAGGTAGGAACAAGCGTCGCTATTTTTTGCATGCAACCAACCGACCTGCTTAGCTCTGACTTCAGTTTCGTCACATGCGTTGTCCATTTTAACTCTTCATTGAACCAAACACACAAAAAAATTTTATCCTGCACTTGTTCGATTAAATTATCTTCAAATTTAATAGAAATCGAGCCATCGCTGGGTTTATTTACAGGTCTAAATATTATATTTTTGGTTTTATCTGTATTAAGTTGCAATTTGTTATTTTGAAGCCAGGACGACAGTTTTGTTAGATATTCGTTTGCTGATTTTTCTAGAGCTGATTTAGTCCTAGCAGTGAAAAATACATTTGTGTCATCGGCGAACATGACTAACTTTGGTGAATGTGGAATGGTTATGATATCATTAATATATGCGAGGAATAGCACTGGTCTCAAAATGGAACCTTGAGGGACGCCACACTTAATTTCTACCTTTCTTGATAGTACATTTTTAATTTGAACACATTGAAAGCGGTTTTCTAGGTATGATGATATAAGTTTCAAAGCGACACCACGTATACCAAAATTTTCCAATTTATGATACAGAATGTTATGTTGAATAGTATCGAATGCTTTTCTAAAATCTAAGAATAATCCTAGGGTAAGTAGTTTGTTTTTGATATTATCTACGATTGTATCCTTGATGTTTGTGAGTGCCATTTCGGTGGATTTTCCTTTTTAAAAGCCATACTGAGCTCCGGTAATAACATTATGCTTATTGAAAAAGTTTACTAGACTATTGTTTAAAACACCTTCAAATATGTTTGAGAATACGGGCAACACCGACTTGTGGAACGATAGTTTTTCAGATGGATTTCACCTCCCTTTTTGTATACAGGGTTTACTCTTGCGACCTTCAAGTCATCAGGAAAAATTCCCGTGACAAGCATGTTGTTTATAATGTTGGATAGGATCTCGCTTATTGTAGATGATGCCTTCTTTATTGGAACGACCTTTATATCGTCAAGTCCTGCAGCTACGTGGTTTTGCAGCCCCATTATTTGTTTTTTGTACTTCCCTTGGAGTTGTCGGCGACAACATAATTGACCCTGGAATACAAGGACCAGTTACTCTTTCATTGCATAAATTTGTCATTTAGGGCTTATCTGGTACTCCTACATTGATGAAATGTTGGTTCATCGTGTCAGCTAGCTCAACACCGCTTATCTTATTGTTGTTTATGCTGAGTTCCTGCAGATTATTTTGTGTGCCTTTCCTGTCTGTTAGGTTGTTCACGGTGTCCCATATTTTTCTCGGGTCATCGAAGATGCCTTCAAATTTTCGAAGATAATACTCAGATTTTGCTTTTTTGATGTCACGATTTAGTTTGTTTCGTACTTTTTTTAAATTCGGCTAGTATGTTCTTATCTCGTTTTTTGATAAAGCGATGGTAAAAATTGTTCTCCTTTTTTATTCTCTTATAAAAAAGATTGTCAATCCACGGCTCGCGAGCTTTGTTTTTTCGTTTACTTGAAATATTTAAGGGGAATGCGTCATCATATAGTTGCCTCATTTTCCTTATGAACTCACTATAAGCTACATTAGGATTTTCTTTAAAATATACCGCACTCCAGTCTTTATTATCAACTAAGTCCTTGAACTTTTGAAATGCTTCGTCACTTATTCTGCGATATTGAAATGATTCTTGCTTAGTTTCTTTGTAATTGTTGGGAATAGAGGCTAGGCAAAACATGGGAAAATGGTCACTACTATCTTCGATGAATATTCCGGCCATGGCATCACTTGTGCTTAAATTTGTTACACAGACATCGATTGATGTGAAACTTTCTAAGGTGACCCTAGTTGGCAGCGTTATAAAATTGCTACAACCGTGGCACATCGTGGTTTCATTAAAATCTGTCGCATGTAGTGTGTTTGAGAGTGTAATTATATTGATATCACCCATTAAGAAATATGGGAGTGATTCTGAAGTGAGAAAGCCGAGCAAACGATTGTAAAATTCAATAAAACTGCTTTTGTTTCCTTGGGGGGGTCGGTACACGGCAGCAACTAATGCCCCTTCAAGATGTACCGTGAGGCATTCAACATTTTCGTTTATTATCGTTAAAGCGTCCACTACTGAATAAGAGTAGCTGTTTTTTAACATATATAAAATTCCCCACCTCTTTTATTGTCCCTGGTTGAGTTGGCACAGCTATAGTTATCAAAATGCGGCGGTTGATCATTGTTGTTCAACCATGTTTCGCTAAAGATAACCATGTCAAAATGTAGAGAAAGCGAAGAAAAAAATATATCAAGAGCGTCTGTTTTGCCATTAATGCTTCTTGCGTTTATATAAATAGCTGAGAACGTAGATGAAAATTGCCTTCCAGTTTCATTAAAATATTCAGTCGTAAAGTACTAACATGGCTGTTTTTTCTGCATTGTAAAGGAATGGCTTTAAAAGGTATAATCTTATCAGTTTTCTTCCTACACCATTTTTGCTACGTCAGCCTGGGTAGCAATCCTCAAGATTTCCGAGCCGTCGGTTTTGCGTGCATGAACCTTCCCACCTTTTGTCCAGACATACTTCCAGCTTACTTCTTCTCTTTTGCGCTAGCGGCGCCCTCAGCTTCTTGTTTTGTCGTGTGAGATGTTCGTTTATATAAACAGCGTTTGCGAACCACTGAAGCCCAGTGTTTCAGTTGTCATCCGCGTCTTCTTTGCTTCATGAGCAGTGCAGCTCTCTTGATCGTTGCAGGAAGCGCACAATTATATTTTTTTCCGTTGGCTTTAAAGTAGGCACCCTGTGGCATATATCAATGTCTTTGTCGTCCACTGTTTCACCCAATACTTCACCTATCTTTTTTAGAATGTTGTTCGCGTCGGCTTGTGGCGGGATTCCCCTGATTTCTAGGTTGTTCAGTCTTCCATTGATTTCTAGATCATCTAGTCTGACACGTAAATCATTGTGTTTCGCGTTCTAGCTCATGGTTATATTTGTCAGTTGTTGTATTTCCTTTCGTAATGATTTTAGGTCATTGGAGATCGACTTTACCTCATCGCAGGTGTCACTATTGAATTTGACACTATCTTTTACTGATCGGAGTCAGCTCGTATCTCGCGGCGCAGATCATCGATCGCCTTCGCAAAATTTTCTTTTTCTTTCGCCATGGATGAGAGGAAAATTAAACCAGGCGGCACAGTACACGGCACAATACAGACAGGAACTTTTGCTGTGTTCGGCAGCAGTGCAAAAACAAGAAGCGTAGAAAAAGGTTCGCTTGCGCTAGGCTCTCACCTGCGTAGTCAATGTTTGTTTGTTAGATGCTTGTTGGAAAAGCACCGCTGCCTGAACTGAAGATGGACGAGGCTTGTTGTTGCTTCTTATAGCTTCGTAGGTCCAGATGGCTGCTGGAGGGCGCTGCGGTCTTCGGCACGTGTTGCCAACGCAGTGACGGTGTGTAGTTCCTCCTCCCCAGTGACGAGTCAAGTTGTAGGCTTCGGGAGTATCTGCGTAGTCAATGTTTGTTTGTTAGATGCTTGGTGGCAAAGCACCGATGCCGAACTGAAGATGGACGAGGCTTGTTGTTGCTTCTTATAGCTTCGTAGGTCCAGATGGCTGCTGGAGGGCGCTGCAGTCTTCGGCACGTGTTGCCAACGCAGTGACGGTGTGCAGTTCCTCCTCCCCGGTGACGAGTCAGGTTGTAGGCTTCGGTAGTATCTGCGTAGTCAATGTTTGTTTGTTAGATGCTTGTTGGCAAAGCACCCCTTCCGAACTGAAAACAGGTGGCTAGACTGCTGCTTAGACGATAGTTGTCGCGGATCGCATCCCTTGCGACTTAGTCGGACCTCGGGAGGTCGCGCGCCTTGACCGTTTAGGAGGCAATGCGATGCTGAGCCTCTCGGGGCCTTGGCACCTCGACAAAGGTCACAACTGCAGTTCAGGGCGTCGCTGCCTGTCCCGAATTCTTCGACGCGCCGCCACCTTTCACACGCATTTCTCACATTGGTCTTTATTATTTTTCGTTTTTTTAAGCCTTCAGGGAACCATGACCGCGGAGTCTTTACTGCTCTAAGACGTGACATTACCTGGTCATTGGTCCCAGTACAAAACAAGAACGATACATAGGATATCAAGACACATGATCAATAATATTGCATATGGAACTATGCGTAATATATTGGAAACTGAAGCAAAAGCAAACATTTGTGTATCTGTTCTTAATTTCTTTTTTCGGATATGCCGCAATTAGAAAATTTATCATCGGGAAAAGTTTTA
>JABSTQ010004172.1:0-41694 GCA_013358835.2 Ixodes persulcatus
AGGCTTTCATTCCACGTGAGTGGGTCAGAACTGCTAAAGGCCAGCATATAAATACTGTCTGTGTTAAAAACAATCCTAGCAGCAATAAGTTGCTATTATATTGCTCAATATATAGAGCACCTTACCATGAACAGTCTTGGCAGTCTTCCATGAAGCCAGGACTTCAGCAGAGAAGACTGACATTCTGTGTCGTCTCAGGTCACTCACATCAGGATGGCGAAAGTGAATGCCAACGTCTAATTGGGAAAAGCTGCAGTAAGTATAAAGACGAAAACACAGATTAGAATATATGATAAAAAATATCATGAACCAACTTGAAAAAAAGTGCACAAAAGACAAGGACAAAAGGACAGGAACACGTAGGACGCAGACTGGTGCACAATGGCAACTCGATCTATTGAACACAAAAGAAAATAAATAAGAGGATGAGAGAAATCAGAAAGGCTGTGCTCGGAGAATGTGAGCTTCAGTAACTGGGGCGTGAGGCAAAGATGTCAGGTAGATTGTTTTACATACACTCTAGAATTAACAACAGCCTTCCCATGCAGTAAGGTGGTGAGTTCATTCTGATTGAACATGTTGAAATATAGCGCACAAAAAAACAAGGAATAAAGGAGATGAATACATACACTACATACCAGTGCAAACTCCCAACACAAATAAATTGGAAAAGAAAAAAAATAAAGAATGCAGAAGGAGCTTTCGCAAAATTTCAAACAGGTCCAAGTGGAATGTGCTAATTCACCCATAGCTCAGGTAACAGACGGATGTGCAGACACATTGTTCGCCCATACTAAGAATAATAAAGGCCTAAAATAATTCTCTTGTATGCTTTTTTATAGTATCTGCTAATTATTCACGTGTCTCCTAAGGATGACATACACGAGCAGTGTAAACAGTGCATAGGTAGGTGACAATCCATCATAGATTTTAGAAAGAGATTGAGCTGTTTTTATGTATTAGCCATCCATCTGTTACCTTAACTGACATAAAAATTATGTTTTTTTAAATCTGCTCTTGCTAACAGGTAAATCAGCGCGTTCCACTTGGGCTTGCGCTTGAGCTCCTTCCGCATACATTATTTCTCCCTTCTCTGATTTATGCGAGTTAAGTCTGCGCTCGCATGAGGTCTACGTGTTACTCTCCCTGTCTCCTTGGCTTTTTGCAAACTATTTTTCAAGGTGTCCAATTAGTACCAGCTCACCACCTTACTACAATCATGCAACAACTAAAAACAATTACAACTTACACCATTCGCTGAAGGGAGTACCACAGGAAAAACAGGGATGGGGTGAGGTATGTCTAACACTATATACTTACACTGAACAAAATATAGATAACAAAAACTGGCGAGACACTACCTTAATTGAGGACATGCTTGTACATTTCCCTAGAAGCTTGTAATTAATACTTGATAGACTCTAAAAAAACACCAGTAAGAAGAGAATAAATGCGTTACCATTTGAAGCAGCCTGAGTGTTTCTGGAAGTGTGAAATTCGTTACACGTGCGTTGGATCATACGAAACACGTGTACAGCGAATGATCTTTAGAGCTCGACATTTCGCGAGGAATAAGTGCCGGCGTCAAAAATTATTTCGCGGGCACAAATTCTTGCGATCGGCAGTGGTATGCTATGCATTAATCACCGTGGGGTGAATTCATCGCGGCACCAATTTTTGGCAATTCTTTTCTGAGTACGAATTGCGAAAATGAAGGCGTCTGCAGACGACTGGGGCGGCGAAAGCTACGGACTTGCTCGATCAATCAATCGCTGCTTTTTGTCGGGTCCAGCTCTCAGCACGCAAGTACGGAGAGTGGCGTCGGCGATGGAGGGGCACCGCATCTTCCAGACATTTTAGCTTACCAGTAAACAATACGGCGGAGGGAGGAAATCAACCCCCCCCCCTCCTCTTCCGCCTTTGGCCCCCCAGACCCCCACCCCGTCTCCCAAAGAGTTCCGCCACTACTGATCGAACTTAAACGAGTAGACAGCCTCTGCATCGGGGAAAAAAAAAAAAAAACAGCCTCGCATAACACCATTCGCGCACAATTAGTAATACTGGTAAAAGCAAGCGATCTACAGACAATAACAAGTCTTTTGAACGCAGGAAATGTTCTAGCCCTAACGAACAAAAAACGAACTTACTTCGATCCCCTGCCATGATCTTGGCTGTTGAGCAGATTTGACGTAGTTCCACGTCCCACAGTCGCTTCCGTCTTTGTCGGACACATTTGAAACTAAAGCAAACTCCACGCATCACCACTAATCGGGTAATTGGACCGTTAGCCGGTCGTGAACACAGGCATTCAAACGCACACGGCCGACAAAACGTGCGAAACATAGGCTGTTGATTCGATGAGATAGTATTTGTATCTTCAACACGTTTGAAATAAAACGATCAGCAAACCGCATTATAAAACTCATAAAAGACACAACAATAATAAATTATTGCGCACGTCAATATCGCCACAATATTATGAAAAAACTCTGAACATAATGCAAAATAATAAATACGAAACTAAGCCTGCAATGGTTCAAAACGCATTCAGCAGACATGCAACCGTCTAGAAAAAGAACCGAGGTCAGCCGGGCGGCGGCAGCCTAGTGTGTTGACGCTCTGGTTTGCGGAGCGTATGGTCGTTGGTTCAAATCCCGGTAAACGCTATTTGTTTTCTTGCGTTTGTATTTTTTTATTTTAAATATTTTTCCTCACCTTTTTGCATTGGTTTTTATTATTTTAAATATTTTTTTTCTCATCTTTTTCTATTACTTGTTATAATTTTAAATATTTTTTTTTCTCACCTTTGTGTATTCGTTTTTATTTTTAAATCTTTTCTCACCTTTTTGTATTATTTTTATTATTTTAAATTTGTTTTTTCACCTCTTTGTACTAGGTTTTATTTTAAATGCTTTTTCTCATCTTTTTGTATTACTTTTTTATTATTTTAAATATTTTTGTCTCACCTTTTTGAATTGGTTTTTATTATTTTAAAATTTTTCAGAACCTTTTTGTATTAGTTTTTATTATTTTAAATATTTTCTGTGTTTATGCTGTCGTCGGCACCGTTCTTCAGAGTAACAATCACGCAGAAGGTGAAAATAAAAAGTGCGAGCCCACATTTGAATTGGTGCAATTCAGAAACACTGGCCCTCTTGTTTTGCCGGGATGATTCGCTTCCTCCGTGCTAATAGGTGGGTCAGTGTAGTAGGCAAACAGCGCAAGTCCTTTCAACGAAGAAATAAAAATAATAATAACGGGCACATTGAGAGCAAAATGGGAAAATGTGTAAGTGGTAAAACTGCCACAGTGATGAAGCCAAAGTTTGCCATGAAAACGGTCATCTTCACCCACTATTGAAACAAAAATACCGCCATTTTAAGGCAGTAATTTAGTTGAGCTCATAGCGCGCTACGTACTAAGCACATCTCTTAATTCTCTGACTTCCGGAAAGTAGTATTTAATTTTGTTCTGGTAGATCAGCGCTATCCCCCGCGTGCCGCGTGGTCTTACCTATACAGGTTGTGCACCGCAGTTTTACTTATTCTTAGGCCTAAACACTTTTTTATTTCTGAGATTCAAGTACAGCGCGGATAATTAAACTAGATTTCAGAAATGGTATCGTTCGGCATTGTAACATTTATTTTTCGTAGCGTCAAGGGGTCACATTCGCAAACCCAGCAGTGTGAACATCCACAACGCATTGGTGTTTCTCGCTTTTTTGAGTAAAGAAAAAAAAGTTTTTATATTCGCGTTCCTCTGGTACGGTATGTCATATAACATAAGCTATTAAGAGACAGATATCGTTTGGCTATGTGAACATTTAAAATATTTCTCTTAGATGATCGTAACTACTACATAAAACCGTCGATTCCTGCCTGAAATAGCATATTTTCACACTAGATTAAAATGACCAATAAAATTATCTCTCAGGAGAGTTATGTACCTCTCGTGGCGTCATAAGCAATAAACACATCTCTTACTTTTCTAGTTTCTGCATAGTAATGTTTATTATTGTTTTTGTAACTCAAAGCGCGTGCTCAATCATGCCACGTCTTTTTTCTTTTTTTTTTTTTCATTCGAGGCTCCGCTATACCGTTTTTATTTTTTTATCAGAGCCAAACACGTGCGTATAACGCTGGACCTTAAGTATAGTACATCAAAATAAACTAACTTCCTGAAAAAAGTATCGTTCGGCGTTGTAAAACTTAATTTTCGTGACGTAGGGTGTCAGATTCTCAAATCCTGGACTGCAAATTTTCCTCACTGTATTGTTTTTTCTCGCGTTTTCGCGATAAAACACGTCAGCCTTGCCATGATGGGATCAAATACGACAGCGTCGGCAGTCATTTACGAAGGATTGATCAACGCAAACATTTCCACTCGCTATTCATGAATTGCCGCAGTCCGTCGGAATCTCAATGAATTGACTGCATAGTGAAAAAGGCAAAAAAATAAAACGATGCCGGTCAGTAAACGGGAGTTCCCGGGGCTCGCCAGCCTGCGAACAGCAAAGCGACGATGAAGGCCAGTCACTGAACTTCCATGTAATACTGGCCATCAAAGACAGCAAAATACCGATGCCGGCCAGTTACTGAACTTCCATGTAAATACTGGCCACCAAAGACAGCAAAATACCGATGCCGGGCAGTTACTGAACTTCCATGTAAATACTGGCCATCAAAGACAGCAAAATACCGATGCCGGCTAGTTACTGAACTTCCGTAAATACTGGCCATCAAAGACAGCAAAATACCGATGCCGGCCAGTTACTGGAACCTCCATGGAAAGACTAGCCAGCAAAGACAGCAAAAACCCGATGCCGGCCAGTCACTGTAACTTCTACGGCTGGACTGGCCAGTGAGCAAGACGAAACCCCGACGCCGGCCGGGGCCGGTAGCTTCCCGGCGCCCATGGCCAGGCGCTGCCATCCTGTTACCATGGGCGGGCCGGCGTAGTCCCGATACCGGCCGACGCGGAGTGCTACCTGCATCTACATGTTGACTGGCACCATATAGTGCCATATACAGGAGTATCAGGCATCCTATACAGTTATATATGACAGCCACTAGCACCATATATGACTTTATCTGGCAATATATTGCGTCATATATGGTGTCACCTTACCATATCTGCCCTGATTTCAGCCCTTGTATGGCAATATATGACCTTATATGTCTACTTATATGCCCATATACGGCCCTATATCAAATATATCTGGGTCATATATGACATTTCTGTAAGGGATGCCACAATACCCTGCCGTGTAATATTGGCACCTAAAAAGACATTTTTGCAAAGTGTGTAAATTCAGAAATTTACCCCACATAATGAACACCCCCTTCCCCCCCCCCCCCCAAATATGTATCAATTTAGGAATAAAAAAGCGTGTTCATTATGCAGGTAAATAAGGTAAAAAAGTGAATGATGACTCAAACAAATGCAAAACTCACACTTAGGAATTTGAAAAATTCACCAACCAAATCCTACAACAAGGTCCTGACGCTTCAAGAACAGCTTGAATTTTTCTTCAGGGGCGACTGTGTCTAGATATGCGACAGCCGCTTAGTTTTCTTCTACAATGATGCTCTTTTTTCACCTTGTTAGGTGGCTTAGTCCGTTCATGTAGGATGATGGCAATGTGCGCTTGGACGTATTGATGTTTCCTGGTGTTGTTTGGATACACCATGACTATAAAAAGCCGCTGGCAGAAGTTTGTCTCAATATTTATGATGTGGGTGTTTGCGAAGTCTATTCGATGGTCATTTTTCTCACAGTGCTCTGCAACAGCGCTGCGCTCGTGGTCGAATTTGCAGACATTGTTTTTGTGTTGTCGAATTCTTTCTGGGAAGTTTTTTGTTTCGCCAATGTAAGTGGCAGTGCACTCTCTGCATAGAATTGAATATACAATGCCCTGCGCTCTTTGTTTAGAGGGACGATCTTTCAGTCGTGGCATCATACGTTCAACTGTTAATACCGGTTTGTGGGACACCTGGATACTTTTGCCAGCGTACGTGACAGCGCTTCGCTAGTCCCCTTTATGTAGGGAACACAGATGCAAGTGTGAGGACTGAAAGTTTTTCAAATTTCTAAGCTTTTCCTTGACCAGGCAGACCTCTGCCAAAATGTTTACGTTCGAAACTCACACTACATGTGGTAATGGCTCTTGGTCTGCAAGAATGTTTGTTTTTAGTTTCGTATTTGTTGAGCATAATGTGGCAACTGACAAAGGCTACACCACCTCATTATTACCACGGTAAAAAGAGCTATACACTCCATAAATAGTCCTGGCATGTTCTTGATTTGAAAAACATTTTAACACACAAGATCAATCTATTTCTTTACCCCTTGACTGGGTATCCATAACCAAAAAATATTGGGACTCTTTTTGTCCCCATTTTGTATATATTTTTTGGTACCAAACTTTTCTTGCACTGCCATCAATGCTTTAATCTCTAAAAAAAAATTATTTCCGATGTTAGGGGATAGATGGTGCTCCCTCCCGTGCGATAAAAAGGGGGCGCCCCCCAAGCTGCTGTTAAAATTGCCATGCTTCTAAATATTTTATCAAGAGTAATACATAAATCCATGTCTAATGTGAAGTCAATATCTACATTGAATTCAAGTAATGACATAATGACAACATGTCTGTGCCCACAAGCTGCATGCACGTGAACGAATGTCGCCATCTGAATGGATGAATGATCGTCTTGGCAGCCCTGGACAAAGGGGAGAAGAGTGTCAATACTTAAGCGTAGCTTTCTAGGGGCTATTATCATTTTAAATATGCAATTCTCATTTGCTCTTTCAGCTCGCACCTTCATGGAGTACGGCCATGTGGAGAAGTAAGTGAAGGCCAGCCTCTTATGATTTCTGTCCCGGGGACACTATGCTCTTTCAGGTAGGCTGCTCGTTCTCTTAAGAAACAGAAGTAGACGTTTTTTTGAAGACAAGAATGACACTAATAATTCCTCGAGATTGGGAACAATGGGGACAAAGAAGATTTGTGTTTGTCCTTTGTACCCCTTTTCCAGGGATTATTATTGTATTCATACTTATTGCATTATTGTGGAGTTCCCATTTTGACAACCTATGGTTGTCAAATTCCACAACACAACATGTGTTGGTGGAAGTTAAAGCTATTGCACATTCAAACATTTTGTGAAATACAATAGAACCCTGCTGGTGCATTTTTAAGCGGTCACAATAAAGGATCATGACATGAGAGAAAATGTAACAACTGATAATGCCCTTGGGATAGCTATAGATGTTTCAGGAAGCTATATTTTCTGCGTATTTCACCTTAGCTTTCATGGCTGTAAAAAAATTGCCTTATTTTATAGGTTGACAATTTTCTCAACACTTTTTGAAATTCTGGGTGAACTGTTTTCAAACAAGCCTACATTTGCCCACAGCAGCTATGGGCACTGCGTGCGCAGAAACCAGATTCGTGTGAGCAGACATGTCTGTGCATGCGCTATGCCGACAGCCGCGCCACCTCAATGGTGCGACGTCAGAGCCACATGTTTGTCTATACTTGCAGTTAAGAAATAGTGAAATATAAGTATGCAAAAGTTCTGAGCCCGTCGAGCTAACCCATAGCTCCCTCACAGAAATCACTGCACCCTGCTTGCGAGATCAAAGCAGTGGAGCTTGATGCAATCAGCACTGCTTAAACATGAAGGCATGGAGGAGTAAAAAAAAATGGGGTGTCGTGAGAGCCCCATTACACTCTTCCGGTGCTTACAGGACCAAACAAGAAACACAATGCGGAAAGGCAAGGAGGTGAAATAAAGGGAGTAAAGCAAAAGGAACAGAGTAGCCGTGTGTCCCTAGTAGTCATCAGCCACCTTGAGTGGCAGTTTTCGGGCATAAGAACCGGGAAGGCAGTGTGGGAAGCCTGTAGTTTAAACACATAAATACTTATGGATGTTCGACAGGACCGGTGTTAGGGAACATAACAGCCGAGAAAGCATATGAGCGAGGTTCTTCTGTGCATGTTATCGAATGTGCTACAAGAATATGTGCTGGTTATATGCCCATTTAAATTAGAATATTTTTCTTTCAGCTCGCACCTTACAGACATTTCAGGAAACAAGGAAAGGCCATTTTTTCATTCATCGTTTACGTTTGGGCGATTAACTCAGTCTTTTGAAAAAAAAACACTTGTCATTTTAATGACATTGTGATAAATAAATTTTGGTTCTTTAAATTGTTCTTCAATCTTTGTTTTCTTCCCATATTGCAAGCAAACACTATGTGTATCAGGCCCTGAAATCCCACCACCACGTAAAGGGAACTGCCGAAGCCAATGGTAAGGTCATGGATGCTATTCTTTTTCGCCTAGCCAGCTGAAAGTCGACGAAACATTGACTGTGGCGAAATGGCACGAAGGTTGATCAAATGACGTCTAAACGACAATTACCATCCACAGCTGCCAGCCATAGATGGCAATCGTCGTTTAGACGTCATTCGATCAACCTTCGTAGCTTTTTCGCCACCGTCAACTTTTCGCTATTCTATAGGTCATCGCCAGTGTATTGCTATCCTGGCGCCATACTAATGTCGATTGGCAGTTGGAAGCAATCAAAAGGCTATGAAATTTATAGTCCTTTTATCTCCTCCAATAGCCGATTGATTGTAGAAAGGCACCAGGATATCGATACAGTGGCGATGCTCTATAAATTGGCGGAAAGTTGACGGTGGCGAAAAAGCTACGAAGGTCAACCGGATCACGTCTAAACGACGATTACCATCCATAGCCAGTTGATCAACACCAATTGCCATTTGGCAATAATACATACTTCAAGTGGCGATAACCATTTTTATAGGGGAAGTGCCAAAGTTAGGCTTCGCTTCCCGATAGTTCGGCTGCCATCTGACAGCTACGGGCCCAAGTCGCCAAACAAGTGCCAAAGTTAGGCTTCACTTCCCGATAGTTCGGCTGTGATCTGGCAGCTACGGGCCAAAGTCGCCAAACAAGTGCCAAAGTTAGGCTTCGCTTCCCGATAGTTCGGCTGTGATCTGGCAGCTACGGGCCCAAGTCGCCAAACAAGTGCCAAAGTTAGGTTTCGCTTCCCGATAGTTCGGCTGTCATCTGGCAGCTACGGGCCAAAGTTGCCAAACAAGTGCCAGAACTAGGCTTACTGCCTTGGAGTTCGGCTGATGAGGTGTTTGATGTACGCGGGTGGTCTTCATCTTAATTAAATAGAAATCAAGTTTTATTCGGCTGGCCACTTTATCTTATTTTGAGTGTCTCTTGATTTCTCCAGTCCAAAGGTTAGCTGAACGTTTTGACGCGGCTGAACCAGGCTTAGCAAACGCAAATTGTGCCGAATGTTGTACTCGCGCGTAGGTACAAACGCCAATATCGGGACGCGCCGTGAGACTGGCGCGTTCACACCGGCGATGCGATCTAGTCGCGGAGAGGCTGAGCCAATCAACGGCGTTCGGAGCGAGAGTTCTTGAGAAGCGACTCGCCAACGAAGGCGTTGGACTCGCTCATCGCGCACGCCAGAGTGACCATCTAATTATATATATATATATTTTTTTTTGCGATGCGATTTAGTCGCATCGCGTGACTGCTTACATCCTCGGTGTGAATGCGCCTTTAAAGAAAGTGCTGCCATCGAGCTAGCGCTGCTCGAGACTGATGTGCGCACGTCTCCTCAACAGATATCATTATTAGGCGGCCCATTGCAAAAGCGAGCATGGCTCTGTGCGCGCCTTGCATTGTGATTGAGCACTGTCAAATCCTAGCGATGACAAAGAGCGGAAACCACCGGGGCTCCGTGGCGCCGCTCCCGCATCACACTTGGGGAATTAAAATGAAATCCTGGAACTTGTACTATTTTAGCGTGTTGGTACTTTTTAAACATTTAGAAAGTGGAGACACATAAGGGACGATACATACAGGACAATCTTTCAACTTCAACAACATTTATTTTCGGCTTCAAGCTCAAAACCCGCCCGCTCCGTGGGACTACGGGAAAGGGACATCTTCGAAGAAGGAGAGGAAGCGGAGGAAGTGTACGAGATCCCCCTGTCCTGCGGGGCCTGGTACGTCGGGCAAACGGGGCGATGCCCCAACGACCGACTCCGAGAACATCAAATGGACGCCGAAAGAGCTGCTTCGGATTCTCAGCATCCGATCGTCATTCACGGGAGAAACTTTCCCGGCTGCGCTCCTAATTTTGCCGGCACGACAGCCATGGGAGGCCACTGCGAGCGAGTCGGGAGAGAAATAATTGAGGCCTATCGGGTGACGACAAGCCCACAAAACATAAGCACCCCTTCCATTTCGCTCTCAAGAAAGGAGATTATCTTTCTGAGGCCCATCATGGAAGCCGAACGCTGACAGACTAGGCAAGGCGACAAGATCACCGGCAGAAGCGGCCTTTCCTTTCATTCCATTCAATTTCATTCCAGAGAAGGGCTGGGATTCCCCCGTCCCTTATTCCCCTACTGTTGAACAGGTCGGGATACACTCTCTCCCCTGTAGCTTTGGCTGTACAGCAGTTTTTTTTTTTATAAGTTGTCTTCGTTTTTTTTTTGTTTTGTTTTTTACTCTAAAGCGTCGAAAATGCAGAGGGAGCTCAGCTGCGTTGTTGATGCCCCTTCGACCTCGCCTTTTGCAAATCCTCCCCACCTGCTTTTGTGTCTTCGCGGGGCCGTCATCGAGCGCGACAGCCGCTTTAAAGGGGTAGGGAAACGAAATTACAGCGCTCCTTTTCTAGCTTGAATGTGTTGCATGTTGCACCCTAACCTCGAAAACACCAGTCTTCCGTTGAAAGGCAGAAGAAAATTAACTTTAAAGCTAAATAAACGATCTTTCAATGTGCACCTGGTGGATGCATGCGGAGCCTATTTGGGAGGTAATCTAGCAACGTTGGGGAACTTGCTACGTAGTCGTGACGTAGCATATTCCTTTGGAGCAGCGCCGCTCTTTGGCATTTCATTATTTTCCTTCTTAGCTTTCCACCTCAACACACAAATCACGCATTGAACAAAACAGTCCAAGAAGACGGAAAGGGTGGACTCCCCTCTTTCTCGGACCCTCGTTTGTGCACCCGGATACAGCCATTCTCCCCCTAGAAGATTAGCCAGTCGCTCAAAACTCGGACAAAAGTTGCATTCCCCACCCCGTTCAGCCCTAAGCTGACAGTGCTGTGGAAGCTACGTCCTCCTTGGGCCAGCCACACGCTCGTCACAACACGGGTACTTCGAACAGCTCGGTTGTAACGCGTTCACGCTATTGGCACCACCACAACGCTGACAACGCCACCAAGTTTAAAGCTCAAAACCCCGCCAGCCTTGCTACGTCACAAATGCGGGGAATCTTTTCTTTCTGTTTTTGTTTGCGCCGGATATCCCATGACGCATCGCGCTCTCAGTTCGCTTCTCTTCGAGCGCTTGCTCGAGTGCACCGTTTGAAACGAAAAATATAGCCAGTCGCTCAAAATACAAACGTGCGATTATTTTTTACGGTTATTATCCGTCATGCTTGAACGAAATTTGAATATTTCAATTTTTGTTTCCGTACCCCTTTAAAGGGAAACTCCGCTCAATTCCGAAAAATTTAGGTTTACATGTGATTCCATTTCACAAAGCACTACTAAACAGCTCTACGTCTTCGTATTCGCGAAATGGGGAATATTATTTCTGTAATCTTAATTTAAACATCAGCCGATACCGAAACCGAAACTTCGGTTGCGTCAGGCAACGTTGGTCTCGTCTCGTCAGAGTCATGGCCACGTCACGTCGAACCACGTGGTCTTGCGACGTTCGTGGGGGCGAGGGACAGGACACGCGACGCGGGCAGGTCGCTTCGCATGGCGTGGACGGTGATGGCCCGGGGGAGAGGGGGAAGGGGAGAAGACGAAAGGGGAGAGGGGGAGCGGAGGAACAGTTTGTGCAGGGCAGCGCAAACTAGCGCATCCGCGTTACGGTGTCCACGTGGACGCCGTTGAGCCAACACCGGGAGGAGAAACTCATGACGTCATCCTTCAATTTCGCTCTGAGAAGTAAAAACAAACAAAACGTGAGAATGACGTAGTCATGCCTCTGACGTAGTGGGTCAACGTTGGCCGTTCCAACTCCGTCGCATTGACTGCGCTGACGATTTCACCTCGCGTCGCACGCTAGAGTTGGCAGATTTCGGCGACCGTGCTCATTTTAAAGTTTGCTGGCCAGTTTACTAAATATATAGACGGAATTAGATCGTAATATTTGACACGGGGTCTTCCTATATGATACTGAAGAGGGCTGCATAGTTATCTAAATATCAAAAATGAAGCGGAGTTGCCCCTTAAGCAAATCAAAAGGGTGGAGCGAAACGCGTGACCTCTCTGCGTAGGACGCGTAGGACAAAAACGTTTGGACGAAAATTTTTTCGCGCGACTCTCTTTGTCACACTGATGGGATCTCTGGGGCTGTTGTTTTTGCCGTTTGTCTTGTTATAAATAGGCGGGCCACGTAGGTCCGGTTTTTGAAATGCGCTCTTCAGTGTTCTGTTGCTTTCGTGCGTTGCAGACGCGGCCGTGTTTTTTCGTCGTAAACGGCCGGAATACGTCCATGCCGATTTTTCGGTAATAGCCATTTTTTTTTTTCACCGGAGTTCGTGGAATTCTTGTGATGTGTTTGTTGGACACGCTTCGACAAAAACTGCTCTTCGCCGACGACGAGACGTCAGTTGAATGTGCGCAACCTTCCTTCTCGAGTGTGTTTTTGGGGTGCCTGAGATGGATTATGCATCTATCAAGGATTACATGATATCCGTCTTTTATTACTAAGTACACTGCAAGCATGCTTCTGATAGTAGTCCTGCTTTCCTCTCAATATCCGCGGTTTTTTGTGTGATGAGTTTTGTTTGGCATGAGGACAGTGTTAATTTTACTTTATAATTTGCTTTTCGTTTTACAGAGAAGTGTGACCTTTGTAAATATGTCGAGAATACACTGTGCGTAATGATAGTGGTTTAATAAACTTCTGGGAGTGATCGAAAACATTTTTCTTGTCCGTATCTGTGATTGGATATGCAGCAAATGATATGCAACGTTCACATACTTGCACGACGTTCGGCCAATACGGAGCAGACGCATCGTAGAGTATTCGCACAATATTGCGCGAACGTCAGGCCGGGGCAAAACGGCTGTACGGCAATACTTGCCAAATATCAAACGGTGGTGCAAAACTAGACATTTGAGCGATATTGGAACCGACTTTCGGCCGGTACTGGCACGATACTGCAAAGTATTGCCGTGCTGCTTGGGAACGGAGGTGATGACATCTTACCATTGTGTTCCCAACGCTTGTTTAATTTAATTCTCTTCTGGGGCGCGTGAAAGAGCACTTCTGTGACACACCAGAGATATTCCAAACTCGGGCAGGCCTCTCGGTTTTCTTTGCCACTTTTGGCACTTATTTGGCACTTCAGTGGGTAGCCAGAGAAGAGCCAAACTTCGGCATGCCCCGAATCGCCAAATTAAGATTTACTGCGGCAGTTATGGCTCAATTCTGGCACTTGCTTTGGCAGAACCGTGGTGCACCAGAAAAAACCCAAACTTGGCATGTCCGAAATACCAAAATTAGGCGTTGCTTTGGCAGTTATGGCTCAAGTCTTGCACTTACTTTGGCACAATTTTGGCGGACCAGAGAAAAGCCAAACTCGGCGTGGCCGAAATACCCGAATTAAGCGTTGCTTTGTCAGTTAGGGCTCAAGTCTGGCACTTACCTTGGCAGACCTGTGGCGGACCAGAGAAAAGCCAAACTTGGCATGTCCGAAATACCCAAATTAGGCATTGCTTTGGCAGTTATGGCTCAAGTCTGGCACTTAACTTGGCACAACTGTGGCGGAGCAGAGAAAAGCCAAACTCGGCGTGGCCGAAATACCCGAATTAGGCGTTGCTTTGGCAGTTAGGGTTCAAGTCTGGCACTTACTTTGGCAGAACTGTGGCGGACCAGAGAAAGGCCAAACTTGCCATGTCCGAAATACCCAAATTAGGCGTTACTTTGGCAGTTATGGCTCAAGTCTGGCACTTACTTTGGCACAGCTATGGCGGACCAGAGAAAAGCCAAACTTGGTGTGGCCGAAATGCCCAAATTAGGCGTTGCTCTGGCAGTTATGGCTCAAGTCTTGCACTTACTTTGGCAGAACTGTGGCGGACCAGAGAAAGGCCAAACTTGGCATGTCCGAAATACCCAAATTTGGCGTGGCTTTGGCAGTTATGGCTCAAGTATGGCACCAACTTTGGCGCTCCTCTGGCGCACCAGAGAAGATCTAAACTTTGGCATGCCCTAGGATCGCCCAAGAAAGGCTATAGTCAGGCACCGTACTTTGGGACTGATGATTGCCATGGTGCAAAAACCTAACTGCGCCAAAGTTGGGCCCTTATGTTTGCCAGACCTTTGCCCAAGTTGGGCATTCATAAAAAGGTGGTGAGACACTCCTATGTTTGAGTGTTTATAAACGACGCTTTTGTACAAACTTAATGTGATACTAAACAACCCTTCCCTCGTTAACTGGATATCAAGTTTTCTTTCTAATCGCTCTCAGTATGTATGTTTTAACTCCTCCGATTCTTCTATTGTCGATGTGTCATCAGGTGTCCCACAAGGTTCTGTTCTCGGTCCGCTTCTTTTCTTGCTCTACATCAACAATTTACCACGTAACATCGCCACTAAAATACGTCTTTACGCTGACGACTGTGTCCTGTACCACACGATTAATTCCCCTGAAGACTATAACTTCCTTAACAGTTCATTTGCAAGCTTCTGCACCTGGTGTGAGACTTGGCAAATGACCATAAACTTTCGCAAAACCGTCTTAATGTCCTTTTCTAAACGTATGCTTCCTTCCATGTTTACATATTCATTCAATGGCGACACATTAGAAAGAGTTCCTGAATGCAAGTATCTTGGTCTTCTTTTCTCACAAGACATGTCTTGGTCAAAACACATCGATTCCACCTGCAACAAAGCACTTAAAAAACTCGACTATCTTCAACATACCCTTCGTGTTGCCCCGCAAGAAACCAAACTTCTAACATATAAAACACTAATACGCCCTATCCTCGAGTACGGTTTAACAATATGGAATCCCTGGAAACAATGTGATATTAACAAAATCGAATCAGTCTAAAAGAAAGCAGTACGTTTTATTTTCCGTCGCTACGACAGAGATTTTTCCCCATCCTCTAACCTTTCTGCTCTAAGCTTAAGTCCTCTTTCCAATAGACGTCACACTGAGAGCCTTAAAGTCTTTTACGGTATGGTTTATTCGCCACGTCTCGCCTCATTAGATGCATACTTAAGGTTTCACATAGAGTCATCAACAAGGAGCCACCATGACCTAAACATTTCACCATTTTATGCACGCACTGACATGTTTAAATACAGTTTTTTCCCTAGAGCAATCGAACATTGGAATCTGCTACCCGGTAACATCCGTTCATTACCTCCAGACGAATTTCTGTGTGCGGTTAACAGCGGTTGATTCTATTTTACGATGTTTTGTTTTTTCTGTCCTATTTAATATTGAATTCTGTGATCTGTGATTTTTCCCCCCGGCCCCGACGGGGCTGCAGTATGTAAAAATAAAAATAAATAAAAATAAATAAAATATCAGTGCGGATGGTGATGACCTGTTTGAGGTAATTCTACATTACAAAGTTAGACTGATGACTGCACTTAGTCTAGACACCTCTTGTACCTTCAAAAAAATAACGACCTTTACCACCAAATGATAAAAAGTATTATCAGACAATCCTTAGCAAAAAGAGGCCGTACTTGAAACGAAGTTAAAATATATTGAATGTGAATATTAATTCTGTATTCGTTCTGTATTATTTTGTCTACATTCGAAATACGCGTGTAAGGTATTCAAAATATATCATATATATTAATCAGAAAATATTTTAGATATACCAAAAATATAATTTCTTCCCCCTCGAGATGCCATTTGTGTAATAAAAACCGGAAACACAATTTTTTTAAATTAATTTTCATTTGGATTTTGTTAGTACATGGTGTTCCTGTGGTATTTGAGGGCACTACTAAATACATCACACAACTACACATTAGACAGAAATACAAACACCATGACGTACTGAACACAAAAACTGAAAGTAACTTCTCTTGTAAGTTAAACCAGCGTCAGAATAATCTGGCAGCGGTTCCCTTAAGTCATTCTTGCATTTTGATTCACGAAACAAAAAAGAGAGCAAAATCAATATGTTTGCCTTTCCTATTTTTTCGGTTCTCTTATACAACGCGCTCCCGCAGAAAAATAAAAAAAAAAAATAAAAAATGCACGTTTGTTTTAATGCTACGTGTCGCCATACGCTCAGTCTCCGCTTAAATGTAGCTCTAGCGGCCCTGACTATATACCAGTTTCAAAAATAGCCGATATCATATTCAGAAGTTTTGTTATTTTGACATTCCCAATTAGAAAATGGGGCACATCCCTGGCGGTGGGCGTCATTCATCGCCATGAATTTGTAGGCTTCGTTGGATATTTTCCCATTTAATTTATTCGAAAATCGCTTATCACTTCGGATTAAGATGACGCAAACTCCTCACATCTTGGCATCTGGTTTGGACAAATACCACTACAATAGACCATTTCCAAAATCCAAAAATCACGCGCGCGCCGCGCGACCAACGACCTTGAGTAAACTTAGAGCGGTAAACCAGCGGCCAAAAATGGAACCGCCCCGGTTGCCGCCATCTTGCCTGTTTGCCAGATTAGTGATCACGTGACGTTAAGATGGCTGCGCCCAGAGGTGGGTCAGATCAGATCGGCCAGAGTACGGTCAGCAGATGGGCACTCTGGAGCTGTGTTCCAATCTTACTCGAATGGATCCGAGTTATTCCTGGCGGATCAGTTTTCACGTGACGAGACGGATATAGAAATGCTGGATGCTGGTAGGTTTTCGAACGCAACGGGTACAAGACCTTTACCCAAGCGTGAGATAGAGTAAATTTTGGAACACGGCCGCCTGGATGGGGACCGAAGCGAGCGAGCAGGTGCGAGCTGGCCGATCGGCCGAGCGCGGCTGGCGCGGCAACGGCGGTGCGAGCATTGAACAGCGATGATCGTGCTGTGGAGGAATGGTAAATTTCCATGTGTGCCATGTTTGGCTAGGCAGACGATGAACAAATAGGACCGGGTATTCACATATTGCGCATGATCTGACCAGCTATGGACAGCGACGCGTGGATCCGATCCGAGAAGGAATGCGTGAGAGCTCTCGCGCATTCTTTCTCAGCTTCCACTTGCAGATACTCTATATGCCCTGCGTACCTCTCCTTAAGAGGCATGAACATTCTGCTGGTCGAGTGCAACGAGAATGCAAAACTTTCATGCGAGGTATCCACGCGATGTTTGACATATACGATCAATTCTCTTGGAGCGGTGCCCATACCATACTTGGTCAGATCATGTGCGGTGTGTCCATACCTGGTCCTTTTTGTTCATCGTCTACCTAGCCAAACACGACGCACACAGTGGCGGATCCAAGGGAAGGCGACGGGGGCGGCCGCCCCCCCCCCCCCCCCCCAACAAAGTCGACCCCCCTCCCTCCCCCCTTCTCGGAGTGCAATTTGACATGGGTGGACCCTTCTTGCACAAGGAAGAATGGGAGAATAGTATCCTCAAAAATTTTCCGCCCCCCCCCCCCCCCAAAAAAAAAAATGGGGTTCTGGATCCACCCCTGGGCGCACATGGAGATTTACCATTCTCCCACAGTACAATCATCGCGGTGAAATCCGACTCGCACCGCCGTCGCCGTGCCAGCCGCGCTCGGCCAGCTCGCACCTGCTCGCTCGCTTCGGTTCCCATCCAGGCGGCCGTGTTCCACAATTCACTCTATCTCACTCTCGGGTAGATGTCTTGCACCTGTTGCGTTCGAAAACCTACCCCCGTCCAGCATTGCTGCATATGTCTCGTCATGTGACTTGATCCGCCGGATTAACTCTGATCCATTTGAGTAAGATAGGAACACAACCCCAGATGTCCCGTCTGCTGACCGTGATCTGGCCAATCTGATATGGCCCACCTCTGAGCGCAGCCATTTTAACGTCACGTGATCACTAATGTGTCAAACAGGCAAGATGGTGGCAACCGGGGGGTGCCATTTCCGCTGCAGGCCATGGGATCTGGTTTACCACTCTAGGGTAATACTCAAGCTCGTTGCGCTCGACGACTTATAGGTGTCCTCTGTGCATCGTTTTTCCGTCCGTTACCACGTGACATTCGCGAGCAGGCGCAGGTCAACAAAGCAAGACCGCTCGAGCAGCCGAGCCGGACGAGCGCACGGAAATGGGGGAGGGTCTATCGCGTTGGTTAGCTTGCGAGGCTGCCCCTTTCTCAACAAGCTATTCAAATAAGTGAATAGCTTCGCCTGTCGCGATGTGTTTACGCTGCCACACTACGGAGGAACAATCGCAAGCGTGTAGCCGTCACTGCCGTGTAAGCTTCGAGGGGAACGGAGATTCCCTCCTGGCTATGCCGCTGGTTCCGATCGTTTTCGGTGCCGAGCTTGTGTATTTACACCTTTCGTGCACTGCATGAGCATTATTATAGAACATGTCCACAGCATGTACCTACTAAACATTTTTTCCAGGTTCAGCTCAATACTCTTTGGCCCATTTAAACAATAATACCTTGCTTTTGAACAATTCGACGTCGTCTAACTACCCTGTAATACAAATTTAATTCAAATACCAACAGCCGTGGGCATGTTAACTCGTAGATGATAAATTAAGTGCCACAGATACCTACACCTGGCAAAGAAAAACGGTGTCTCAGCCTTTTATATTGTAGTGTTCTACCCAGGTATCACAGTTCTTTTGCCTAAATTAAGTTTTGTCTGTCAATATAAGGCCTTCAAATGTCGAAAGAAACACAACCAAGAACCAGTTCATTTTATTTGGCTAAAGTTTCGGTATGTTTGCCCTAATTACCAAACTTAGACCTCACTGCTGATAGTTTGGTAGTCATCTGGCATCTTTGATACTAAATCGACAAACAAATGCCAAAATTGCAGTTTAATCCTTTTGTTTAATGTTTATGTGGACAATTTAGGCCCAAATTGCTAAACAAGTGTCACGTCTTGAGTCCACAGCTCGTTTCTCGGTTCAAAGGTGGCATATTTGGCTCAAGAATGTATCGGCGAAGCAATAAAAACAAGTGATCAACTGGTTACCATCGGTGCGCCGACAGCTGGAGCCGAACGAGACCGGCTTGTGCAACCAGGTAAGTGCCTAAAATCAGGGTAAAAAAGTCCCAACGTCGGAAAGTTGAACTATAAACGTACGCTTTTTTTTATTTTATTTCTTTTATCAATATGTTTCTTTTTTTTTTCTTCGGGTGGATTAAAAAAAAGAGAATAATTAGTCTCATATACATTTCTTTGATACCGAAAATCAGACGGACCTCTCAATTTTCTTTCTTTCTTTCCATAGAGAACTGACATTCAGCCGCGGGCATTATGTGACCTTGCACTTCTGCCACGGGCGTTATGTGACATTGATTACGTGACCTTGAGCGTGGTTTGGCCTATAGGGGGTCTTCACTGGCAGCCATAGCTGTGTGCGCGACTGCTGGGCACGCGAACACGCCAAGAATACATATTTCTTTTGCAACGTGCATTACAAATCATAAAGATTGCCGGTCATAGCAGCCTACTAATTAGAGCTTGTTCAGAACAACCACTATAAATACCGCACACAAATATGGTGTTTAGTAAATAAGCCCTATAAAGCAACCGCTTTAAAAAAAAACACTACAGTAAAGTACTTTAGCTCTTATTAACGCTTTGAAGCTAAGCCATATTAGGCCTAAGTTAGACGTTTCTCTGACGTGAAACCTCCATACATTCCCGACAAATGTTTCACCCGAGTCTTTAGCAGAACAATAAACGCTAGAGAGTTGCGAAAGTAAACAGCAGCTGTATCTCTTAGCAATCGGTATGCTTAGAACTGCTAACGCAACCCAGCTGGGGGACTTACCGACCAAGAACAAAACATCGCAGCTGTCAGAGTGTAAATACGCTTTGAAACTTCTTTTTTTTAATATTATTGTGATTTCAGTAAAATATCCTCCAATGCACGTACAATCAAACAATGCAACCGTTCGTGTGTTTTTTTTTTCTTTTTTTTTCTTTTTTTTTAGCGATGCGTTTGAGCAGCATTAGCCATACAAAACAGTTATTTTGCTTTCGCACCAATGCCTGTTGTTTTCGCGGTTTTTGTATGTGCAAGACACTGCTCTCGAGCAAGAGTAAAAGAATACGATCGCAACCTTCCTGTCTTCCTTCATTGTGTTTTTGTTTCCCCCTTTTTTTTGCACTCTTACATGTACATTGCTCGAACCAATGATATGAAAAAAGCATAAGTATTCATATCATAAAAAATGGCTACCGAAGAGGAGCTAAAGTTAATATTGATATAGTCCTTTTATACACTAAACTGATTTTATGCGACCTAGGGATTCAAAGAAACCCAAAATAATTTGTTTTTTTCTACTAAAACGCAACCAACCATTAGGTAACGTATTTTGTTTCTGAGATATATACCTAAGCGACTATGATCTAAGTCGTATTACATTCCTTCTAAAACTGTCTATTTTAACCAAGTGGCTCATCGTATAATTTTTAAATATCTTCAAACTGCCTCTTGTTTAAATTTTTCTTAGTGTAAAGAAAGGTGTTTGCAATCGATAATCATAAAAACTTATGGTAAATATAAATGAAGTAAAAATATAATTTGATTTACCTGAAGGCGCATAATTTTTATGCTTATATTTCTATATTTCCCGAGAGGCAGTCTGGAACGTTGCAATCTGGAACCTGCGGCACGTCTATCTCCTGGGTTCATATAAAGCTTTTAGGTACGCAACATAAATGGACCCGCACTCTACACCAGATTTCCAATGCACCAGCTCGCAAGATAACGTCAAGAGTTTCTGCTGACACGGTACGGGCCCTCTGAACTATTTGCTAAAGAGGCCGTGAAGCCTCCAGCAGGATCACTCAGTGGATGAGTTCGCCCCAGCACCAGATCTGATAGCCTGAACTGCAGAGTTCGACTCTGTTTGTTGTACTGGTTTGCCTGCTGTAGTCTCAAGACGCCGAGGTCCTTTCCAGCTTCTGGCAAGTTCTCCGGGAACCGCTTCCGGAGATCTTCAGTGAACTGCGTAGTGCTGCGCTGCAAGCTTGCTGGATCTGTGCAAGGAAGACAATTTCCCAGAGGAAACGCGACCTCTTTGCCGAAGTTTAGTTGAACCGGAGTAAACCCCATGGATTGGTTGATTGTCGTGCGGGTAGCGAATGCCATTTCTGCCAATTTGGTGTCCCCGTTTTTCTGTCCCTCTGTGTGCACTACTAGCATCAGCCACAAGTCACGTACGGTTTATCCGTGATATTCGCCAGCGGTTGGTAAGGCGGGGTCCGTTTGTGCCGTATCCATAGTGCCTTACACGCATCCACGAACAACTTGATAAAAAAATAAGAAGCGACTTTTTCGTAATGAGCATTGCAGCAAAGACAAAGCGTGCGAAGTTCTCAAGTTCGCAGATTTTCCTTGAGTCAGGCTTGCGTAAAGGAAACATTTCGACCGGAATTCGTTAAGTGGTCGTTCCCTACCGGCAAATATTGATTGCCACGTGGAGTACAGGGAGAGGGACCTCCAACGTCAAAGGCAACACACTCCCAGGGGCACTTGCTGTCGACCGACTGCAATAAACCTGGAGGGTGCCCACCTCGGGGTTTTGCCTTCTAACATATCGTGCAGCTACGTGTACTTTATAACATCTTGCCTCATGACTGACCAGGTTGCATTTTGAGACAACTTTTCGTCAGTTTTGCTTTAACTGCTGTGGCCTGCCAAGGCGGGATCATGCATATCTCAATGACTTGCACAGTTAACGAGGTACTACAGTTCGATATGTCGTGCCGGAGGACCCATCGTCCGCATAGGGGATGAATCCCAGCACAATGTCGTCACTGCCCAGCAGCTATCAGTCCAAGTCTCTGACAATCCCGGCGTCGGCTGCGCTTTCTTCTGCCAGCTGGCGAATCACCTTCTGACAAAGATCATCGGACAGTTGGGCCGCTCGGAGCTCCTCTCTGCTCACCAGCTTTCCCCACCATGAATTCGGTGTGATGGGCGACAGATTGGCCAGTGCCACCATTTTGGGATGCACCTGTATTTTCTGCCCAGAAGTAGAGTATGGGACAACGCATCTGGCAACGTGGTTAGCCACTCCACGCTTGTACTCGATTGTGTTTTTGTAGCGCTTGAGCCAAAGGGGTCCATCGAGTGAGCCCTCCTGCAGGGTTTTAAAGCTCTTTGAGCCACGAGAGAGCTATGTGGTCCTTTTGAAAACACAACAAAGCGCTGTCAAGGTACATGTCAAACTTCTTAAGCGGAAAAAAAATCGCTACACACTTTTTTTCTCTTTCTGCGTAGTTTCGCTCCGCTCCGGTTAGCGTATGACAAAAGCTGCGGGACGAAGAACGCAGCAATGTTACTGCAGAAGAGCTGCTCCTTAGAACGTATTCGCTGGCGTCTGTCTACAAGTTGAACGGACGATTCAAGGCGGGCAGATTTTGACAAGCGTTTTCGGTTACAGACCTCGAAAGACACGCAACTTCTATTTGCTGCAGTTGCCCCCAACACCGCTTCGTTTTTAATCGAGTCAGTTGTTTCCGAGGTTCCGTCTTCTCGGCGCATTGAGAAATAAAATTTCTATGGAACGCAATAATCGTGAGATACCTCTATACATGACTTGCATCGACGTCATACCAGTCGCCATTACTCGTACCATGCTCTTATGCCCGTGCCTTCTGCAGCCTATATTTCGCACCGTCGAATTTCTTCTCAGCAGTGCCTGCCCAGAACAACTTCTATCGTACGAAATGTATTCTTCAGACGGTATGGGTACAAAGCAATGGCGGCTGGTATGACGCCATATGACGTCACATGCACGAAATGTATAGGCTTTTGGCGTCTTGAGGGGATGGTTACTTCGTTATTGCGCGTTACTTACGTGCTTTCGGTCGTGGCGTGCCATTATCTACGACAAAGCTAAGATGGTTGAATACTGGCGAGGCCAACTGAACTTTATCTGGATGAATCTTAAGGCCCGCCTGACGAATTCGTTCAAGTATGATGCGAAGGTGCTCGAGATGTGGCTCAAATGTTCGTGAAAACAAACTACGTCATCCATGTACGCCATCACAAAGTCGTACTTCGCGTCGCCGAGGACAACGTCAATTAGGCGCTGAAAGCTGCGGGAGAGTTGGATCAAGCAAAGAGAGGGCAAGCGAATTCAAACAAGCTTTTGTGGTAAATAATTGAAGTCTTCTGTCCATCGGCTGTATGAACTTGAATTTGGAGAAATTAGCGGCTTAAGTCACGGGTTGTGAAATTGTCTTATTTCAAAGAGCGCACATTACTGAGGAAATACTGGGTAATAGGGAACTGTCTCTCACTGATGCTTCGTATTTGCCCCTGTAATCAACACAAAGCCTTTGCCGTCTTTCTTTGGAGGAATGACCACCGGTGAAGCCCATGAGCTTTTGACTGACGTACTGCGCCTGTGTTGATCATTTCTGTGAGCGCTGCATCAAGAAGTTCCCACTTGTGAGGGCTTATGGGCCTCGCATTGCACCATTGGGGTCGTGCCTCCTTGATTTCGATTCAGTGCCGTAGGAGATCGGTTTTCCCAGGCTTTTCCAGGAACATCGGCGAGGAGGGTTCAAGCAGGTGCTGGAGCCGCTGCTCCTGGCAGCTGCTACTGGGACACGTTTTGTACCTTGTTGCTGACACTGCCTGGTAGCAAATAATCCTGTCGCGCGAAGTTCAACGTAATCGGTCCCCAGAAAGGCAGTCCTCTCGTCTGGTAAATGGTGTTAGCACAGTCTCGTTTCTCAACCGGTAGACAGTTTGGGCAAAGTCTAAAAAATGCCCTCCTTTACGACGAAATGTTTACCAAGGATTATGGGCGGGTAATCCAGGCAGATATTCAAACCATTTCCTTCGTTTCTTGCTGCGGAAAACAATTTGCAGCCTCATGGTGCCCGCACCATGTAGTACAGATCCCGGCGCTACCTGAATCTTGACACCTGCTGTTCAAAACTTAATCTTCTTTTTTTGCAGACCTCGAATACCACATCCGCGATAAGTGAAATGTTTTCAGCGGTATCTAGTGGTTCGGCGTTTGGAATGCTGAGTACAGTAACTCGCATACGCGGCTCGATCGACGTAGTTAGGGGATCAGTTCTACGCTCCACGGAGACGTGTATTACCTGTTTTCCTGACTAGGGTGTTGCTGCAGTCGGGGGGTGCTGGCAGGGGCCACCGGGCGATCGGCCAGCCACGGCTGCCATATTTGGTGTCACGAAGTCCGGACCATCTTTAGTCAATGACGTCCCCCCCGGACAGGTCTTCCCGCCGGTCCATTTGAGAGGAACTGTTATAATTCAGCGGAAAAGCCGACACTTCTAGACGGGGTCGGGCGATGAGCGACGCGTTTAAAAGACGTCGCTCAATCGCCTTGGTCGCTTGCTTCCGTCGCTTCCATGCGTTTTGCTTCGTCGCGCAATTGACCGAGCTCATCAAACAGCTTACATGCGGTCTGTACTTCATTGTTGTGGGTTACATCAAACGGCGCGACCAAAGTGCGTAAAAAAAAAGTATTGTATAGTTGCGGCTTTAATCCACTCCGGTAGTCTATTTGTTTGTAATTGGTTGGAGGTTTTTAAATAATTATTTTTTCGTGGGGGCCATCATATATAAATGAGGTGTATATTCTAACTGAAGCAGTGAATGCCTTTCCGGCACTATAGGGCGTCTTCGGGCGCTACTAGCGAGCCGTGCACACTGAGTACATCACCAGATTTGTATCCGTGATGGCAGACGGCGGCACCTCAACAGAGCGTCATCGTGCAGGTGTGATTCTGCAAGCTGCCTTGCGGTGCATAGAATACAATACGGGCATTGTATTTCAAAGGGCTGCGGACTTAAGAGAGATGTTTGTTTAAAACTTTAAACGCTTCAGCATGGTTCCAACTTCGGTTTGTTTGTTTTTTTTTACAAAGATTCGGCGTTTTCCTTATGTCGATTTTCGTTGTCGGAAAACAATTTGGCGCTTAATCTCGCACACGTTGAAAACACCAGGTTGCGAGCGCAGGATTCCCCAACCCCCAGGGAACATGGAAACATACGCCTGCTTTATATACTTGCATGTCATATCGGTACCGATCGCGGAAAGGAAATATGTAAAGGGTGTGGTTGCCGAGGAAACGAGCAGACCCGCAGACAGCACAGTGTTGGATGCGTTTGGGGCTAACACAAAATGAAGCTGTAGTTTAGGGGGCTTTTTTTGTTTTTGTTTTTTTGTTCCTAAAGCTTGGATTTTTCTCATTGAAGCACAGATAAAACTCGTTTGTTTTAAATTTTAACTGATTTTTTGAAGAGCTCTTGGTAGGTAATTTTTAATATTTATCGCAAAATGCCGAGAACACGGTACTCTCACTTTTGGGCAATTGTGATTCAGCTTTATCTGCGTAGGGGAGTACGCTACTCCAAAATAGTGTACCTATCAACGGTGTATAATTTTTATTTCAATATCTAGGGCGTATTAGTAGCATTGAAAAATAATTCCATGACACATTTACACTAGTTTTACAAAAACAACTCTAAATATAAACACCTCTTGCAAATGACCGCTTCGTAGAAAAACGGTAGTGTTAATGACCACTAGTTATGATGAAACATAAGCCATTGCATCCGTATGACACGACTGTATATATTACAAAATATATGCAATTTTTATACTAAAGAAGGTGATTTCTTTCCCATAATGCTAGACGGATTGAAGCTTTGCATGACCAAAATCATAAAATGCATAAAGCAAGTTCACAACGGCGGTCCGTGCGACATTTCAGTGTGAGCACTCTAAACACTTGTTATAACATGGTTTCAATACATCATGTTAGCACTCCTGAACAGGTGTTCGATACCATACAGGGAAGTTGGATAAACGCAGTATGAATGCTCAAAAGTGCTACTTTAGATGGTACACGCATGTCAAAAGTACTCTATTCTAAACAAACGTACATCATGTACGGGACTAAAAAAATTCAACAGCACACGGGAGGTATTTCGGTACAACAATTATTTTATTAAAACAAGACTTCAAATAAATTTAAATCTTGAAATGTTATCCTTTCTTAAGTTCTAAAATCATGAACCAGGAGAGAGCTTTAATGTTGGAGTGACCCGTGTTGGGCATTAGTAAGAAGATCTCATGAATGGTTGAAAAAGTTTCCATCCCTGAGAAAATAAAACCAAAATGGTTATCGGCTATTCTGATATATCTATTTATAGTTTGTTTTTTTCAATGCGGCAAAGTTTATGGTTGTGTTCGGATCAGTCCTGCTAATATTAATTTTCTTGATTGTGCCATTTTGGAATATAAAAATGTCCATGAAACTAAAAACAGAACGCATGTTATATACGCCTGGCATCGGGTAATTTGGTGCACCGTATTTTGCTTTTTCATATTCTTCTTCTTTAGGATTTAGGAGCTTGAGTCCAGTTCATACTAAACAGCTAAGATTAATCATCCAAACAATTTTTGTGAAATAAACACACTTCAATTGCGCCTTATTAAAATAAAACAATTATTGAACGGCAAACTATTGACCATTAGCTGAAGCGATCTTCGGAAATGAAGTTGCCAACAACGTCCCGACTGTACCAGATAGCAGCAGAAAGTGAACTCTAAGGCAATGATGCTGGAAGAGGAAAAAGAGGTACATATTCTTTCATAAACAACCGATAGCGACAATCGTACATTGTAGAAAGAACCATGCATAGCCCTCATTATGAAAACATGCAGCGTTACACCCAAAGATTGTCTGACACTCCTGAAGGGTAGTCATCTGCACTTCATTTATTCACATATATTCACACTCGATCATAGTCGGCAGTTGGCGATGTTGTTTTTTCTCACGTGATATGTTTGCATATCTAGGCTTCTCTCTAGTTCGGCCTATATCATTCCCCACTTCGTGAAGCCCAAGGCACGGTTCGCTAATACACATCTCGGCAAATTGATGACTTGGTGGGAAGTCGTGCTAGGTGGCGCAGCGCTGACTTTAATGGTGTATGGGGTGAAACCTGAACTCTCAATATAAGCGGGTTCCAGACGATCAACGGACATTATGTTATAACTGTTTTCTAAGTCTAAAAGGAAAGTCTTAGGACCGCGTTGAATCACGAAAAAGGGTGCGTCGTAAGGGGCCTGCAGTGGTTTCCATGCAGCATTTGTGCGAACAAAAACGTGTGTACACGTATCTAAGTCTTCGCTTACGAAAACTTTCTTCTTAAGTGGTTGTCTTGTAGGTGGTAGGCCGAATTTTTTCATCGTCGTCTTTAACCTTGATACATAGTTCTGCATGTCTGGCACTGCACCGTCTTCTACATTATAGAAAAACTCGCCTGGCTTTCTTGGGGTCCTTCAGTAAACAAGTTCAGCCGGTGTGAGAAGATATTTGCTTTGTTAACCGAACGAAGATCCAGTAGAACGAGTGGGAGAGTTTCTGATCAGTTTGCGGGATTTTCGCAGGACTTTAGCGATGTCTTCAGTTGCAGATGAAACCGTTCCACTAGCCTGTTTGAGTCCGGGTGATAGGAAGTGGTTCGGATTCGCGTTGCTCTTAAAATCCGTACGAGTTGGGAAAAAAAGGCGGGACTCAAACTGTCGACCTCTGGCAGCTGTGATTTTGTCTGGAACGCTACAGCGTGAGACCCATGTTGTCATAAAGGCTTGCGTAACCTCTTTAGCTGGAATGTTGGTTAGTGGTGTTGCTTCTGGCCAACGAGTAAACCGATCAACGCACGTCTGAACATCCGTAAAGCAACGAGAAGGTGGTAGATGCCCAACCAGTTCGATGTGAACTTCGGAACATCTGGCACCTTGAGCTTGAACCTGGCGACTGGTGCACCGATATGGCGATTAATCTGTGCCTTTTGGCACTGCTGACGGGTGTGTGTCCATGTATGAACATCGACATTGATTTTGGGCCAGACGAGTTGAGATGTCACTCGGCGTTCGATGGTCAAAATGCCAGGATGTACCAGTGAGTGCAGAGCCGTGAAGATTTGATGACGAAAGTCCTGAGGAACATACGGCCTTGGTGTGCCTGTGGAGATGTGCGTAAAAGTGGCACTAAACAATGGAAGACGAAAGTTCTTGAACTTGAGGGCTGTGTGTCTAAAACTTAGATATTGAAGTTCTTGGTCTTACTGTTGAGCCCGCCATGTGATGTAATTCGATGCTACTCAGGAAGGTTCCTTCCAACGACTATATATGTGCGCGAAAGAGAATCGGCTGTGTTGTTGCCAGAACCCTTGACGTATCTGATATCGGTGGTGAATTTCATAATGAAAGACAGTTGCCCGATTTTCGAGGAGAGTATATATGTCCAGTCGATCTTAAGGCATAAGGCAAGAGTTTGTAATCGATGACGATGTGAAATGAGCGTCCTTCGAGGAAGTATCAAAATGTTTTTGAAGCCAGATGTATTCCATGAGTTCTCTTCTAAATGTAATATACCTCTTTCTGATGGGCGCGCCCTACCGAAAAAAAAACAGTGAAAACTGGATTATGGAATAGGAAACTGTAACTGGACTTCTTGCTAGAAACTTGAAATCCAGTTTGGAAAATGAGAGAGGTTGCCATTTGTGCTCAATGTACTGTTGCAAAACTGCTCCGTCGCCTTCTTCTGACGCATCAGTCGTAACATGCGTGGGCGCGTTAGGCACTGGATGAACCAACATAGTAGCATTCGCGAGGTTGTCCTTAATCCTCTCAAGTGCGGAAACTCTACGAGCCGTCTAATTCAGGTCTTGATATTTGGTTATTTTAGGAGACAGGGCATTGTAGTGGCTGGATAATAGTAGCACAATTAGGAAGTAAATGTGGAAAAAAACTGTTATTCCAAGGAATTCTCTCAATTCTTTAGGGTTCTGGGGCTTCGGAAAACGAATAATCGCTTCTACTTCATCCAGTAGGGGTCTAATGCCATGGCAGTCAAGACGATACCTAAGGCGATGACTGAGGAAAACTATTCCTGAACGCCGAACTGGCATTTGTTTGAATTGATGATGACGCTATTCTCCTCCAGACGTGTCATGAGGAGGCGGAGGTGCTCTAGATGTTCTTCTAGGTTCTTGCTTGAAAGAAGGTGATTGTCAATAAAACAAAAGTCTAGCCTTCTTGTCATCTGGTCAATATATGGCTTAAAAGTTAACGCAGCGTTTCGAAGTCCAAATGGCATATGGATAAACGTTATATGGGGATTTGGTGGAAAGCGTCAATAATATATTTTACAGAAAATTTCAATTCCGTGAAGTTTGCTTGAGAAGTCTTGAATGTGAGTCATGGTGTATTAACCGCCTTGCGTTACGTTGTTTCAAGCGCGATAATCCCCGCAGGAACACAATTCCCCTGAAGTTACCTTAGGCAACATGCAGAGCGAAGACGACCACTAGCTCGAGGATGGGCGAATGATGCCGATTTCAAACACGTGGCCGAATTCTCGACAGGCAATGAAGGAATTCCGGAGCTACTCTTCGAGCGCATTCGTAAACCGGTGGGCTCGTTGTTACAATGTGACATAATGTTTTGAAGGCCGCATAATGTTGCTTGGTCTAGCCAGTTTCGGAAAGTCTCCCAATAAGTTATCATAGATAGAATTCGTTCTTTGAAGTGTAGATGAGGGTGAGCGAGATGCTTTTGTGATGGCCCCTGCAACGGCTTGTCGGGTTGTGGTGTCGAAAAGACGCAAATGACGCCCATGGGCGCAGAGGCCAAAGTATCACAAAAAAAAATCTGCTTCCAAGATGGTATGGTGCACATCAGCAATAAGGAATCTCCAGGAAAAAAATCACTGAAATTCCAGAGTGATAGTAAGAGACTTCTTTTTGTTCGTATCTATGCCGGATTCATTTTTCGTCGGTAAGCTTGAAGGGGCGTTTTTTTTTTTTTTCATTTACGCTCCGTGGCAGACGGTGGTACTACACTTACTTGTGCTCCCGTATAAACAAAACACTTTACCTTTGAGTTCTCTTCCACAATAAAAAAATGGTGACCTGGAGAAGGAGGGAGCACTTGACTTGTAACCGTCAGTAAGTACTCCTGGGGTTTCCCTTCGGCCAGCTGCCTGGGTGGGGAAGACGTGGGGAGAAAACCTCTCATCGCGGACTCAAGCACGGTCAGCTACCCATGTCCTCCACCCGGGAGGGGGGAGTGGGGGGGCGTCCTGGCCTTCATCATTATATGGTTCAGGATTCTAGGGCACCTAAATACAAAGAATGGTGTGGAAGGAAATATAATTTTCACACTTTCGGTTTGTCGGATAATATTAATATGTTTTTAGGATGTTTTTGATTTTAGGCGTAATGTTTGAATACCTTAACACTAGGTTATTTTTACGATCCTCGCTTCGATACGGCGGCGTGCCAGTTAGCAATTTATCGCGGTCTAATGACCTGGCACTCTCGGTTGCGTTGTCAACGACGGGTGGTGGATAATTTTGCTTGATGAGGACGCCCCGAAGGCGCGCCAGATTGGCGTTGGAGACACCCTCGTCCGAGCATATCTGTCGGAGCATATCCGTCCGAGCATATCCGTCGGACTGCTCTACCTCCAATGCTGGAGTGTGGGGAATGTCATATGCAATACGTGGGCCAAACAGAATCTCCATTTCGGATTAAGTTCAGTGTTCATAGATCTGAAACCGAAACATAGCCCGCTCTGCCTTTTTGAAAACGCCTAAAACTACCTGACCACTTATTCGAGAAGTAAACTGTCACGCTTTTAGAGTCTAGATTTGGTTCACATCATGAGCGGGAAAAAGGAATAGTCCCCAATCGGTGAGTTCAACAAATTGTGAAAAGGGACCAACGAAGATCCCGGGATATAAACACCCCTTCAAGTCATTCACATTTAAATTTAAAAGCGCACGCAATAATTAAATTGAAGCCACATTTGCAGTCAAGCGTTAAAGTCCAATTCCCACATTTCCACATTTCCAAAAAAATCTCCAGTAACTTTTTTGGCTTTGTTGTGTTCTTTCTCCCCCTTCCCCCCCCCCCCCCCCTTACCCTTGATTGTACCACTGCTGGTTTGTTGGTTCCAGTTTATACCACCTTCAGAAACATATGTATTTTTATGTACAGGTCGCCGGCCCCCACTTTTCGTGGGAGACCTTCCCGTGTCTCCCCCACCGCCCCCCCCCCCCCCCCGGACCGCTGACCTCCTCGGGGTCAGGGAACAGGCCGCCATCGTCGAAGGCAAAGCTGGTTTTGTATCTTGGGTAATTGGAAGAGAACCGACTCTCAGACTCCCTTTTATTCCTATTTTTTGTGTAAGGGACTACAGCCAAATTGTGGCAAGTTCCGTCGATTTTTCATTCTTAAAGGGTAACTGCAAAGAAAAAAAGTGTATTTTTAAACAGCCTAATTGGGACAAGCATGTCACAAAACAATTGTTCCGCCAAAAACAAAATTTTTTTAAAGCAATATTTATTCCGCGAGACTGATTTTAGTTTGCGGCTATTTCGTCCGTTTTAAATCGCGCGCCAGAAAGTTGGAATTATACGCTACATAGTGGCTGCTATACGTCACGGAGTGACGTACAACAACCACACCGCGCGCGTCGAAAGAGCGGGAGTTTCAAATGGGTTGAAGTTGTGACTCCGACTAAATTACGTCCTGTAGCGTAAATATTGCTAGAAAAAAAAAATGGTTTTCGCGGAAGATTAGTTTTGTGACATGCTTGTCTCAAATAGGCTGTTTAATTTTTTTTTTCTTTTCAGTTACCTTTAAAAAATAAAGGCCTCCTCTCGAAACGCCAATAAACCTTTCTTTGTTTTGTTTTTTCAGCCCATGGTCCTTTCTTGTATTTATATATATATACCTCAAATGTAGGCAAATATATAGATTATAGTAAATATGGTGGCTGTGTATTTTCTTTCTGCTATACTGCCTTGTTTGTCGTCTGCACGCTGGTTTGAGAGCTCGTTTCTGGGTGGCGTGCTGAATGAAAACACTCGGAGACCGCCATTTTAGAGGCTAGTGAACAGAAGAAAAAAAATCGCTATAAATAATTATTTTAACGACATACCTAAACGATACCGCAGCACCTATTTGAAGTTGGAAGCAAGCGGACTGCATTTTTAATAAAAGTGGATTCTAAAGCAAATGAATATTTTTGTCATTTTGTCGCCTTTTATCAGGTCGCGCATCCCTGAGAGCCGCGTACGGATACGAACAGATAGGAAATAAAAGACACATCTGTCGGCTTTGAAAACTTTTTTCATACCCTACAAATTTTCTCTAGCTGTTATATACAGTTAAAAATGGAAGCTCGGATGTGTTGGTAGGGCATGATGAATGCGACGTACACCGTGAACAGATGGGACAGAAGAGAGAGGCCACATAATCGCTGATTGTGCGTCCTCTCTCTTCTTTCCGGTCTGCTTACGCGGTACTTTTTAATCTTCACGTTATAGTGAGAGCTTTAAATAAGATTCATAGTTAGGTGATTTCGTTATTACAAACGTTTTCTGAATCAAACACTTTATGGTTTGCCCTTTTTTTGTCTGTAATTCGACTGAAAACATGCCGACTTCCAAGCTTTCCCGGTATTTTGCCAGTATTATGTTCGAAGTTATCCAATTGCCTTACTTCACGAAAGTTTATCTAGTTATTGAACCATCTGTGTTAAAATTACATATCTTCATCCCCCGATTCTGATCGTGGCAACATGTAACTATGTATTATTTCTCCATGCATTTTCTGTTGTTTTTTTTTATTTTAAATACACGGCCGGCGGTGTGACATGCCTTCATATTTTGCAGTGAAGTTCAAGGGATCTTTTTAATGTTCTGTTGATTACATTTTTCTTTATTGAAAGGATGAAACATTTATTTTCAAGCGTCTGACGTGGTCTAACCGCGTTGTATTTTAAACGTAATTTAAATTGCAGTGGTTATGGGCCGGTTCACTTATACCCATGAAATTAAAGTGCCACAGGTATCTAGAACTGGAAGAAAAATCAACTATGCTTTGGATATCTCAGTGTTCTACGTTACTGGCTGGTGTTTCGTCTGAACTAAAGCTGAAAACCGATTTACAAAAAAAAAAAAGAAAGAGTTGTGAAGATAAAGAGCTGCTATGGCTCTTAACAGTTCAGAACTTTAGAAGTGTTAAGGAAACATAGGATGTGCAGTTACCGACGAATAAAACATTAGAGCAGAAATTCGACTGGAGTGTAGAAAGTGCTTTTTAGGATATTATTTGAACTCCGAGTTCAATATAGCAGAAATACCCTTTCAATTTGTTATTGCATTCGTCTTGTGTTATAACCGAGGGTAGGGTCTGGTCGAAAAAAGTCAGGAAAAACAACACTTTGTGTAAAAATCGGTGGATGCGGATTTTAATTTTGTTTATGGGAAGGAGACTGCATTTATACGTTAGTGAGAACGGTGCAATTTCAACAGTTCAGCCTTCCATCTTTGCGTTTTTTGTGTTTTTTTTTACATTTCGCTTGTTTTCCATTGTTACAATATTCTTCATGAAACCATCGATATGCAAAGGGTACATAAGTGACCCTACTACACGAAATATCGGGCTACCTAAGGGGTCGAATAGTTATTTTTTAAATCATCTTTTTATGCCTCAATTTTATTCTACGTCCTCGGCATTCTATATACACACTTGCGCAAGCCGTAAAGTGGAACACAGCGGCTGCCGACGTGCGACATCGGAGCCGCTAAGCTGTCGTTTCGGAGCAGATTGACTGAATGAATGTTAAAGGTGCGAGCGCGTACCACAGAGTCCGCATTGCGTTTCGTACTAAACCGTGTAACACACCGCAAGAAAATTTCATAGCTTTGTGAAGCCGATGAGCGTGTATAAATTAGAGAGTATTTCAGCTGCCTGCGTAAGGGGGAGAGCGTGTTTTCATACGTCACTTCGGCACAAATAGTCACACGTTCAAAACGAAAAGCGCCGAATAAGCAGGGGCAAGAAAATAGAAAAGACGAAGAGCTTTTTCAAATGAAGATTTGCTTGAACAAACACACACTATTAATATGTATTTTTGTCTATTCGTTTAGAATATAAAACTGTATCTGTCTGGAGCGTTGACGAGGCACTGACGCACTTTTTTTTCCTGGGATCCGGACATTTCGGTGTAGGACGTTTCGGTGTAGACCGTTTCGGTGCGGTCTTTTCGGTGCACCGACTTTCAGAGCACAGACTTTTAGGTGTAAATTTGAGTTACGACTTGTTTTCTCAAATTTCAAGAAACACGACGCATAGATAGATAGAGTAGACACCAAAGAGCTCCATTCGGGGAGCGAGACGAGAAGTCCGAAATCTGTCGGCTCGCGATACAGCCAACACTTTCCATACTTATACAGCGTAGCTCTTAGGCGCCCGTTTCCTGCTTGAGCGGCGTCGCCGTCGCCGTCGGCGTCGGCGTGACAGCGCGTTGCATTACGGGAAATTTTCCATAAAGCAACGCGCGGCTTCACAAGTGACCTCACGACCTTTCCCATGATGCGACACTTCCCATAATGCGACAGTGACGTTTCCCTCAATGCGACGCGCGGATAACAAGTGACGTCCCGACGTTTCCCATAATGTGACGTTTCCCATAATGAGACAGTGACGTTTCGCATAACGCAACGCTCGGCTTCACGAGTGATGTCGCGACGTTTCCCATAATGCGACGCGCGTTGTATTATGGGAAATGTTTTCTCTTTGCTTTCTGATAAAAAACGCATTGTAATAATCTAAGGCACTTTTATCTGGCTATTTCCCGACAATTGTTGTTTGCAGTAATTCAGGGTCACATGGGCACCTATCCCAGTGAACTGCCGACTGCCCGGCGGGGTCTGTTTTACTGACCATGCGTGCTATCTTGCTAACATCCGTGGCCATGCATGTTACGTTTCTTTGCTTGTTATCTTGTTATCAGTGGCCCTGGGAATGTTTTCGGTGAGTGCCGAAAATGGTCCGCGTCAATATGGAGTGCGGTCGACCGCGCGAAACCACAAAATTTCCCACTTGCAGAACCACCTGGCGCACAGCCGGACAGGACATCGTGGCAGTCCGAACCCAAGTTCGCATGCGCAAGTACGTGCTGGTCTCGGCCTACTACCGCCCACAGCTACCTCGTTGAACGCATCCAGACTGGGGCTGGATGTTCCACCTGCGCCAAATTTTTACCAAATACATCATCCTCAATGCAGGGGCCTTCAACGCCCGACACCTAACATGGGGATACAGCACAAGTAACCTCTGGGGAGACGCTCTTTTCCACGAGGCGCAGACTTGCAAACAGGCAACTCCTCAATGACCCGGACTTTTCACTCAGATTCGGACAGGGCAGACGTCAGAATGATTCCACGCCTGACCTCACCTGGGTGTCTCTTCACGCCGCCCTGGACTGGGCCCTATTCAACGACCCCACGGGCAGCGATCACCTGTCTATCTTTATTTCGCTCAGCAATGCACCTCCGGCCCACCCCTTCTAAATGCACTTCCAAGGCTGTAAAATGGGATCTCTACCGGGACCTATTGAAGGAGTGGGACGACCCCGATACGTGGGACGACCCCAACACGACCAGATCACCCGACTTAGTACTCGCACTGCTGAAGGCAGCAAAAGATCAGGCCACCACAACCACACAAACAGACCTTGAACCCACCTCCCCCCCCCCCCCCCCCCCGCAGGGGGCACCTGTGAAACCCGGTGTTTGGAGAGTGGCGTCTCCACGGACCCCGAGCCATGCGGGTTCGCTCGCCCACGTATGGCTGTGCGTGGCTTTCCCGTGTCTGGGGAAAAGGGCATCCTGCTGGTTGAGCCAAGCCCGGGGTAGGTTTGGACCCTTCGGGGCCCCCCGGGTGAGGCAATGCACCACTTCGGCCCCCGCTTCTCATAGACGAGAGTTCTGGTAAGGCCCGGCCAGGATGATTCAGTTTAGTCGCCACTTTTACTATCCCCTCTTTACTTTCACCCTTGTCTTCTCCTCCTTTTCACTCTTCTCATTTCTCTTCTTTGCTTTTTCAACTTCTTTGGCGGCAAGGGCTAACCTTGGGTGGCGACAGACCCCTTGTCCAGAACCACACTTGGTTATAGTTCCTGGGCAGTGCTAATAGCATAACGTTTCCAGCAAAGCCCTTTTTGTTATGGTGCGTTATCTATTCCCTTGTTGGGCTCCGTGGTGGGCGGCACACCACAGGTTCCGAACAAACTTCGCCTCTTATGGCAAACCCCCAAACCAAAACCCCCACTTCAGGACTTGCCGCTAAGAGGCATCGTCCCGAACCAACAGTCATAGTGAAAGATAAAGAAGATGAAACTTTTTCAAGATTTATGGTGATTCACTCTGAGGTCCCTGACAAACCTCTCTCTAAGGTGTCACCGTTTCTTGTAGCGAAGGTTCTCGACAGTCAGATTGCTGCTGATTACAAAGGAAAGAAACTGCATTCTGGTGATCTGCTTGTTGAAGTTGCAAAAAAGTCCCAGAGCATTACTCTTCTAAAATTGACAACCCTAGGTGATATACAGGTAACAGTAAGCACACACAGAACCCTCAACACTATTCGAGGGGTGATTTCAGAAGATGATCTTTCCAGTAGTGAAGACGAGATCTTGGATGGCCTGCGGGCATCTGGAGTAGTGGCGGTCAAACGTATTATGACGAGGCGTGACGGCGCAGAGGTGAAAACTAAACACCTTCTCCTGGCTTTTGATCGTCACAAGCTTCCTGCACTCGTCAAAGCTGGCTACTTGAATTGCCGTGTCAGACCGTACGTCCCGAACCCACAGCGATGCCTCCATTGCCAGCGTTTTGGTCACAGGTCGCGCAGCTGTCGGGGGAGGAAGACGTGCGCAAAGTGCGGGAGCCACGACCATGTGGCCGACTTCTGTGAAGGTTCAGTTGCCTGCGCTAACTGCAAGGGTCCTCACCCTGCTTACTCTCGCTCCTGCCCTCTGTGGCGACAGGAAAAGGAAATTCTTAGCTTACGAGCCAAAGAGAACTTGTCGTATCCTGAAGCAAAACAAAGGTTTTCCTTCATTTCCAAAGGCACCTACTCCGACGCGGTGCGCAGGGGCCCTGCACCACGTACGGAATCCAGGGCCACTCAGTTCTCTCTGATTACTTGGCAGGCCCCTCTCAGGCCTCGAAACAACCTGCGGGGAAGCGGGGTGCCCCAGGTAACGCTGGGAGCACACAGTTACCCCAGCCGATTCAGGCACGACCTCCGGCTGACCGGCAGCCTCGTGCCATTGGTTCTTCTCAAGATGGGGAGCGAGGCCATCGTTCCACTCCCTCGGAGGCGGCCCGCCTTGTTACGGAGCAACAGGGCCCACCTGCTGCTCCCTCAACTTCAAAAATGTTGAAAGCGTGAATCCGGGAGGGTCCCGGCCTGGTACGTCGAAGCCTTCTTCAGCGGGGTCTGGCTGGGGCCGGAAAGTTGTGGCTCAAGTCTCCGACTACGTTGGAATTGGCAAACCTGCGTCCAAGGTTCAGGATGAAGTGGGAGCTGTTGACATTGCCGATTCTTCAGGTCCTTCCTCGGATCAAGAGGACATGGAATGGCAAACCGCTAAATCAAAACAGAAAGGAAAAAGCCGGTGGCTCCTCCTTAGGGTGTTGAACATGCAGAATTGCTTTAATTTGTTTATAAAATCTTTTATCCTTTAAAATGGGATTCGTAATTCTTCAGTGGAACTGCCGTGGCTTATTCACCAACCTTAAAGATGTTGAGTTCCTTTTAGAAGAGTATAAGGCATCTATCTGCCTTATGCTTGCAGGAAACACACTTGAATACATCCCACACTAACTTTCTGAGACGCTACAGTGTGTTTCGAAAAGACCGCCCTAGCACGTCCATTTCTTCTGGTGGCGTTGCGGTGGTGCTTCCAAAACATATTCCATGTGCAGAGGTTCCGCTTCAGACGCCACTCGAAGCTGTCGCTGTTCGTCTCTTGTTGCATAAAGCTATAACTCTGTGTTCAGTGTACTTTCCACCTTCTTTTTCTCTGAAGCGACAAGATCTTGACTCCCTTTTAAGCCAGCTTCCAGAGCCCTTTCTTTTACTCGGTGATTTTAACGCACATAGTACCCTTTGGGGAAGTGATCAAACAGATACACGCGGAAAGATAATCGAATCCATATTATTTTCTCATCCACTGTGCATTTTTAATACTGGCCATCCTACATATTTTAGTCCTTCATCCTTGTCATCTACATGCATCGATCTTTCTATTGGCAGTGCAAATCTGCTACCTGATTTTTCATGGACTGTTGATCAGAATCCCCATGGAAGTGACCACTTCCCCATTATTTTAAAATGTAAATACACTCCTCAGTCTTCACCTACGCGCCATCCACGATGGAAGTTTGAAAAGGCAGACTGGAGTCTTTTTAAGCAGTCGTCACTCCTGGGCTATTCTCGCCTCGATCAGCTTTCGATTGATGAGCTCAACCATCTTTTAACATCCCATATTCTCACGGCAGCGTCACTTTCAATCCTTCGGTCATCTGGACAGCTTCCTAGACGACCGAAGCCATGGTGGAACGAAGACTGTAAAGAGAGTCGCAAACAGCAAAACAAAACCTGGGGTGTTCTAAGACGTTATTCAACTCGGGATAACCTGATATCTTTCCGCAAAATGAAAGCTCGTGCTAGGTACATTCGTCGCAAAGCGAAACGCGAGAGCTGGCAAAAATATGCGACCTCCATCAACGGCAACAGTTCTCCCAAACAAGTATGGAACGGGATTCATAAAGTAAATGGCTCTATCATGCTTTTACCATTCCACTTCTTTCCAGAAATGGAAAATGCCCAAGCAATCTTGAAGAGCAGGGCAACATCCTTGGCGAGCATTTTGAATTTATTTCCAGCTCGCCGCATTACCCGCCTGCTTTTCTGCAACATAAAAAGAAAGCTGAGAGTATGGTACTGAAAACATCTGGTGGTGAACGCGAAGCTTATACTGCCCCTTTTACTTTACACGATCTGAACATAGTGCTCCAAAACTCTAAGTCATCAGCTCCTGGTCCAGATGGCATTCATTACTATATGCTTCAACATCTCCAACCTTCCACACTCGATATTGTGTTATACCTTTTTAATCGTATTTGGTTCGAGGGCTAGTTTCCACTGGACTGGAGAATGGCAACATCATACCCATACTCAAGCCCGGTAAGGAGCCATCCTGTGCGGCTTGTTATAGGCCTATCGCTTTGACTAGCTGCTTTGGAAGACTCTTGAACGAATAATTAACAGAAGACTGATGTATTTCCTTGAACGAAACAAACATCTAGATGTGAACCAATGCGGGTATCGTTCGTCCCGTTCCACTCTTGACCATTTAGTACGGCTGGAGACAGTCGTGCGTGAGGCCTTCGTTCATAGACAACATTGCCTATCTGTATTTTCGACCTCGAAAGAGCCTACGATACAGCCTGGCGCTTTGCTACACTGAGGGACTTGTATGATCTGGGTATTCGCGGTCGAATGCTTCGTACCATTGAGAGCTACCTCAGCAGGCCTACCTTTCGTGTTCAGATAGTAACAACTTTATCTAAAGTGTTTGTTTAGGAAAATGGAGTTCCTCAGGGAGGCGTTCTTAGTGTTACATTGTTTATTGTCAAAATGAACTCCCTTGCATTGGCTATCCCCCCATCGGTGCAATATTCACTCTATGTAGACGACCTTCAGATCTCTGTGTCCTCTTGCAATCTGTCACTGTGTGAGCGACGAATTCAGCTGACCATCAATAAGCTATCAACCTGGGCCAATCAAATGGGTTTAAGTTTTCCTCAGATAAAACAGTGTGTGTGTGCTTTTCTCGGAAACGTGGACTATTTCCAGAGCCGGTTCTGGCACTAAACAATGCCACAGTTTCTGTGAGCCTGAGCACAAGTTTCTGGGTCTTATATTCGACAGCAAACTAACCTTTGGTGCCCATATTAAGAATCTAAGATTAAAAGCTCTCAAATCACTTATATTCTTAAAGTCCTGTACCACCGATCCTGGGGTTCTGATCGGACGTGCCTTTTGAGAATAGATCGCTCGATAGTGCGATCACGACTGGACTATGGCAGTATTGTATATGGTTCAGCTAGGCCATCTACTCTAAAAATGCTTGACCCTATCCATCATCTTGGGTTGCGATTGGTGACGGGTGCCTTTCGCACGTCTCCTGTGCCAAGTCTGTATGCAGAGGCCAACGAGCTGTCTCTTGAGAAGAGAAGATTTTCACTGGGCTTTATGTATTCCCTGAGGGTCAGGTCTATCTCAGATCACCCTGCGCGAATGGCTGTGGAAGACATGCGCTCTGAAAGGGTGTTTCAGAACAAAGCACAACTGTGCCTCCTTTCTCTATGAGATTGAAAGTGCCTGTGAGAACATGGGACTCGATTAGAGGCCTCCTGTAGTGCAGTCTACTGTTGCAGGAGCACCTTGGGAGCACCGTGTTATTAAGTGTGACCTGTCACTGACAGCGATACAAGAAAGGTGATACTCCCAATGGTGTGTTTCTTCAGGAATTCTTTGCACTGCAAAGTCAGTAAGGCGAATACGTAAGCTTCTACACAGGTGGTTCCAAGACGGAATCTGCTATTGGGTGTTCAATGATTGGCCCGACAGCTCAACTTGTTAGGCGAATCAACTCCTCTGCTTCTATTTTCACAGCAGGGCTCTATGGTCTGCTTGCAACCATAAGCTACACACTCGATAAAAAGCTGCCTCGCTCCATCGTATACACTGACTCCCTCAGTGCATTGCGTGCACTGTCTTCACTGACACCCCTCAAGCACTTCCTGCTTCTTCAACTGCGAAATAAGATTGTTGCTGCCTCAAGACAGGGAAACGAAATTATATTTTGCTGGATTCCCAGCCACGTGGGAAGTCCGGGCAATGAGGCTGCAGATCGCGCAGCAAGTACTTGCGTGAAGCGAACAATTGATCTCCACAACATTCCTTATGAAGACTACAAAGCCCGTCTCAGGCATCACGTAAAGTCCAAATGGCAGGCTGAATGGGATCAAGAAATCGGCAACAAGTTGCACATGATCAAACCTCTTTTGAGCGAATGGCAGAGTGCACGCCACCAGGAACGCTTTTTGAGGTTGTCCTTTGCCGGCTCAGGATTGGTCATACTCATCTGACTCATGGCTACCTCCTTCGTGGGGAAGATGCCCCCACTTCTGAGCAGTGTGACAATGCCTTAATCATTCTACATATTCTAGTAGAATGTCCTGCTTATCATGAAGAACGTCTTTTGTATTTTTGCAACTCTATCAAGAACAAGTCCCACTACACCCAGCTCTGCTCTTAAGTGATGATTCTCTTGTGACACACACTAATGTTATCAAATTTTTAGATAGTATCGGCATTCTACACCAATTATAGCTTTCTTAACCTACAGATCATTCCCATCGCTCTTTTACCTTTTGGTACCCCATTACCATCTTTCATCTAATCACTGGCTACTAAAGCCTCTTTCTTCTCTTTAAACCTTTTCCAGCAATAGTCTTCTTTTTGGCGCTCTATAGCCTCAGTAGCTTTTGCGCCACAAAACACCAAAAC
>JABSTQ010004173.1:0-40308 GCA_013358835.2 Ixodes persulcatus
CTGGATGTTTTCCCCTTGGGTTTAGTATAAGTGGGTTACGTTGATTTAGTAGTTTAGCAACGAGTGGCATCATAAGTAGGTTCTATTGCATTTGTATTTTGCATTGGGATGCAGGGTATGTGGAAGAAGTCAGATGCCATTTGTTTTGTACTCTTTTGCTTATAAAACTGAAGCACTTAAAAAAAAAAGTTAGGAGTGGCCTCCTTTAGTTGTTTGTCTCTGTAATTCAATTATTGCACTGAAATGGGTAAGGTAAACCGTTTTTTTTTAAATGTGCAGCAGTTGTTTTAGAGCATGTGATAACCTCTGTGTCTCCATGTGCTGTCATCCCATTGCAGTGTGTGCTGCACTTCATGGTGGGCTGCCACACCAAGGAAGGCATCAGTGCAGACGCAGTGCGGATTCTCCTTCATGCGGGGCTCATGAAGTCGTACGTGCTTTCACCGTTTCCATGCAGTATGGTCCGGATCGAATTTGCCCAAGTTGGGGTTGGGCAAGGTTGAGCATTTGCCCAATTTTCCTGGAAAATGATCCACGGAAATTTGGCACGCGTTTCCGGATATGTGAACGAGCTCGAGCACAGCTGTCGGCGTATGTTGGAGGAATATGGTTTTTAGCCAAGCGTGCACAGCAATCGCAGCAATACTGGAGTATATTGAACTTTGAAGTAAACTGATCAGCAAAGATCATCAACATAGTGATCAACAATCAGTCCTAAAAATTCACCTGATGGTGTGCCTACCCCTAATTTTTCCCAAAGCTTTATTGTAGAAAGTTGTTTCACCTTGTGGAATTCTGAATTTAAACATTGTTATTTAAAAGCTAATTAATACGAAAGAAAGACAGCAGGCACCAGTCTCTAAAGCACCATAGTAGCTTGAAGAATCTAAAATTAAAATTTCAACAATAACATTTCACTGCAGCTAATAAGTCCACTGAGTATTTGACGAGCCACTGAATGCTTGTCAAAAGTGTCCCGACGCATTACAATCATGCACCCAATATTTTTGCAAGATGACTGGCTCGACACTGACAGAGGCAGTTCAGTTTAAAGCGCCGTTCACACATATGCGACAGAGTATGACCGAGAGAGACCAGACCGGTTTTTAAGCCTCTTGCGACGTCTTAAAACCGGATGCGCTGCTGCGGAGCTGGGTCCTAAGACATCGCAAGAGGCTTAAAAACCGGTCTGGTCTCTCTCAGTCTTACTTGGTCGCAAGAGTGTGAACGGGCCTTAACACAACTGATTACACGAAATGCACTTGATTTGTGTGAACGGAGGAGCAGTTATTTCCTTTCGCTCTGATTTGTTATCTAATCAGCCACCACATACAAAAAGAATCGCAGTCCACAAAACATAGTTGTAATTTGCAAGAACTAAACAGTTGTGACAGTGCAACAAACAGTAGATATTTATGAAGGATGAGTTGACTTTGCTCCTTCAAGTTTAGCGATTTTCTCTCTTCAAATGACTGCAACAATCCAGTGTCCGAGTACAACCTATTACTGCGTAAACTGTTAGGAATACAAGCTGTGCTTGCTAATACCTTTTGTGGTTTTGAAGTTACCTTTGTGGATTCACTTCTAAAGTTTGCGTCAACCGTGTGTTGCCAAGATTGCTCGTACCTTCATCTGGCATTGTTCGAAGTTCTACCATGGGAACTTTGCTTTTTTTATATTTTTGTTAACAGTCTTTAACTTAGCATAAAACATTCCTAATTGCTTTGGTTCACTGATGACATGAATATCTAGAAACAGATCAGATGGCATGTAGATTGTGAGCTGTCACAGGACAACGTATCTACCATCTTTTCGTTGCACACTCGAAGAAGTATTGCGTTTAAATGAGGGAAAGACGCTTGTCCCTCCTTTATCTCTCGAAAAAATGTGTGGCTACTTTTTTTATGAGCCATGGATGGGAAACCTTTACGGCAAGAAAATTGCGTCCGGGACTCGGGAGTTTATGTAGATTTTTCTTCTAGTTTTAATGCACATGTGTCGAATTTTTTTATTATTAATTTTCAACTTATTAGGCTGGACGTCCTTTTTAATCAATCTTCCCCCCCAACCAGACTGATGTTTGTTGAATGTTCACGTTCAAGCCTTGTAGGGTTGTTTTCCGATACAGTCAACCCCGATTATACCGAACCCGGGTATTTCGAAATATCCTTCATTTCGAGCCACCAGAACATCCCCCCGAAGATCCCGCGTAAAAGTGTAGGCGCCTTGTGCATCTGTGTCTAACTAAATTACCTGGGACATTCGACACATCTACCTGCACGTCACGTCCCCGGCAGGGAGCCTTTCCCCATACACTCGCATCGCTGCGCAGTTTGCCCACGCCGAGGCTAAACGACTGGCCACAGGCCGTGAAAGGACAAAAGACACAAAAACTAGGGGTGTGCAAATACTCAAATATACGAATTCGAACCGAATAGCAAGTTCCCAAATATTTCGATTGGTGAATCGAATTCCTAGTATTCGGTCACTCGAATACTAGGAATTTGGCCAAAGACGCGCGGTCAGCACAAAGCTGACAAAAGAGCCGTTTCTTTTCCCCGATGTTAGCGCCCTGATGTTAGACAGACCTTGCGAAAAACACCTATTGGTCCTACCATTCCACAAAAATCTAATGCACAGGTTAAAAAAAGAAAAGACTCGAACACCACCAACTTTATAGCACGGTGATTTACCCATGATCGTGACACAATCTAACCTTGAATCACAACCGAAACATCCCATTTGCGCCGCTTCCAGAGAGGAATTGTTGGGAGGCCGGAATTCCGCGCCATTCCTGATTCTTTTCACGAGTAATGCAATAAAGCCCCTCGTTTCAAATTGAAGCGCCGATGTAGAGCACGCTTGCCACATTCACAGAAATCGGTGACTGCAAGATCATAAAAAGAAAACCACGTTAACCACGCCGATGAAGCCTGCCGAGTTATCGTCGTTCTTTTGGAAACGCAAGCCGCAAATTCTGATTCGGAACGAAACCACGAAACGGAACGGAAAAATAGTGTGCCTAGATTTGAAAGAGTTTCCAACCGCTCGATAGCCGCGTTTGAAATACGAACTGCGAGAAAGTGACGAAAGACGAAAGCGTCGATCAAGCAGGATCGGGCAGGCGTCGTCGCTTTTTCGTTTGCTCGCCTTTCCACGCGACAACACAACACATGCGCACTTTAGGACCAATCTGCGCAGGAGCCGTCTCCGTAATTTCAGTTTCGCTTGCTCCCTCTTTTAAATCTGGGCTCTCTAAAACAGGGTAGATGGACGGAGGGATGGATGCATAGGGGCAGTTGGACGGTGACTTGCGCCACCTAACCATGTGTTTTTCTTACCTCAGATTATATTGACTCGAATTTAAGAGCTATTTGTTTATTTAAATAAAATAAAATCCCGGATGCCCTTTTTCTCCCTTAAAATTGAGACCAAATATCGCAAAATGCCCCTTTTCTGAGATAAACAAATATAAAAAAAGGACATGTCGCGGTGTGAGGTCGTGCTTTAAACGAGAACAAAAAACACGCGTGGCTGTAACTTTTTTTTTTTTGTGACGCTTAAGACAGATAGATTATGTTTGCGCCATAAGATTGGATCTTTAGTGCCCAACATCCATCAGCAACTGCTTTTCTTTTTTACCAGAACTTAAATACATTTGAGCTTTTGTTCTGTACGAGATGCATATTCTGCACCAGGCGCATACTCTGCACATATAATAATCTCATTCACAGCGCACTTTAAAAAATTCTTACAAATAAAGTCACTATTCGATATTCGATTCAATATTCGGCTTTTTTTTTTCTTAATTCGATTCGGTATTCAATTCAATAACTACTATTCAATATTCGCACAAAAACCCAACTTAAAAAAAAAAAAAATTGATTGGCTGAGTTTGCTGACAATGGTTGTGTAATTGCACTTTGAATGCCTTGTTTATTTGTGCCCACCTTTTTCTTTTGCACTTTTTTTTTCCTTTTTCTTCTGCTGTCTGATTTTATGCCAGTTCTTTTTTTGTTGTTTGCTTGACTTTTTTCTATGGATGACGGAGTTGTTCTTTTATTGCGCGTCCCATTCAAACTTCTTTTTTTTTTTTGTGTGTGTGTGCGCTTTGTTGTTTGCGTTGTCGAGGTTGCAGGTGCACTAGCGTGACGGCACCTGCGATTCCTGCCAACTACACGTTAACAAAGTTATACCCTATTTAGCAGTTCGTGGGAGCTCTATTTGGTAAGCTCCCATTTGTCACAGTCTTCATTATTAGCGGAGATGCACAAAAATTTAAAATGGATCTGAAAGGTGCACTAAAGTGCTTTTAAAAAAAAAATTGTTTTTTGGTGTTAGCATATTTACACGATTGCAAGTTAACTTGATCGTAAGTCAATTCCCGCTACATTGCCCATCAGTAAAGAAACAAAAACAAAAAAGCAACCCATCTTTAGACGCACGTTTTACAGCGAACACGTGAGCATGGCAGGGTATGTCTTTCAAAAGCCCAGCCTCCAGCATGCAATCGGTGCCTTCTGGCATGCTTTGGCTGCAACGTGCACCCATGAGGCGCATGAGATGCCCAGTCGTTATCGAAACTAGGATGCTCACGCGGGAGGCAAGACAACTGTAGCTGCTCCCTGTCGTTCTCACTCTGTCTGCGACTAGAGACTACGATTCATCTGCACTGGTAATGTCATTCCCGTCGTCATCGCTGCTACGTTCTCAAAGCACGTCGTCGGCGTCATCCAACAAACTCTCACACTTCGCAGATGACAGCATCAAGCACATCTTCCGCACTTGCTCGGTGATCGCGTTGCACGTCATGGGTAGGGACCGATTGCGCACCTCTGCGGCGTACGTTGCAAGCCTGACCTCTAACTTCGGAAGGCATTCCCACCTATTCAGGCTTTGGCACGCGGAAGCCTCGTTTGCTGTCACAGTTAAGATCTCGCGTCGTTGCAGACGCCAACGGAGCACCACCGGCTCCGACGGGTAGAACTTGCACCGGAGCAGCGCAGTTCTTAGTTGCTTTTGGATGAAGAATGTCCATAAACGAGCACCGAAAACCTAAACTACCCGGATCACGCGTGTTGATAAGAACAAAAAATGTAATTGGCACTCCAGCATGTTCTCAACACTCGACCAAACGACGTGTGACCGTGAATCGTGCGAAAAACTGCGAAAAGAAGCCGCGGGGAGTGAGGCGTGAGGCTGTTCTAGCTGCCATTCCGGAGTGTCTCTTACAAGAAGGGCCGCCACGCTCGGGAGTTGGGCGCGCCGTGCGCTGTTCACCGTCGTACATTCGGGTTAACTTGCGAATCGCTGTCAATAATACTTGTTTGCAAAAAATTAAAAAAAAAGAACTCATAAAATGAGCGCACAAAATAGCGCAATGCAAAAGATGCAGCCAGCTGAACTCGTAAGAAGTTGAGGTGTTCTTGATATCACACAAGTGTTTTGTTTTTGTTGGTGGTCGAATGCTTTGGTTCGATTATAAGTCGACCGCTCCCGCACTTCAAATTTTCAAATATTGTAAAATAGGGCAACCCACATTCGTGTAAATACGGTACATGATCTATGCCGAATTTCTTCCATCTTACAAATTGATAATGGTTTCAGTACGCTCAGTGTTGTGTAAATATTTTTGGGAGTATTAAGCGTGCTCTAAAAAATGCCCTGGCCATCGAGTTGTTTACAAGTGCTGGTGTTTTGCTTGTTCTTGTACATGTGTTCCTTGTTTTTCAGTGCATGGGCTTCTGTCTGCCAGTAGTTAGGCAATGATTGGTTCTGGACACAAGAAAGGAATAAACAAGAAATAGCCAATGACCGAACTCAATTACTCTGGCACATGCATGCTATGGCACGCATTAATGCTTCCGTGCTTCGCACTAGTGCCACTAAATAAGCTACGCTTCAGAGTAACGACACTTGGCCATATTGTGGCTTAAAATCATGGTTGCCAGTTTTCTGAAGCTTTATCTGAAATCACAGGAAATGTTTTTCTGTCCTCCACAAATGCTTAAACAGTTCGCGACAGAGAAAAGCAACATTACATGAGCTTCCTAACACCGAATCTAATGCTGGGGAAGTCGCACTTTTAAATCATGACGATCAGTAGTTGCGTCGGCTCTGCACAAGCCCCAAGATGGCGACGCTCACAACAATGTCGGGGAACGGAGTGCCGATACTCTAAGCGCAGCTCATTTAGTGGCTCTACTTCGCACCATGCTTGGTTGACAAGAGGCCACTGCATCTCCCCACGTCTCTGTGTTGGGAAGCAAAATCTCTGTCATTCCCAGTTGCCTGCTTCATTGCCATGCGATGGCATTTTCTTGGCTTCCGGTTACTGCTTTTAGTAATTTGAATTCAACTACCGTATTTACTCGCAAATGAACGCACCCCCCAAGTCGGCTCTCAAAATTTCAACTTTTTTTTTCACTCGCGTATTAAACGCACCCCCAACTCGGACCTCAAAATTTTGACCCCCTCCCCCCACGCGCGCGAAATGAACGCACTTTTTTATCCTGGTGCAGCGAGGTCGTGAATGCATGGGCAGCGTGGGCGAACAAAACGCCTTGCAAAAGGTGTTAAAAAAAATAAAAAAGATCCAACGGAAGCAAGAAAAAAAAAACATGGAGAGGAGCTTTTTTTTTTTTTTTGCACAACGCAGTTTGAACTTGGGTCCCGCGCCGCGCGCAAGGAGATAAGAAAGAGAAGCGGAGAAGCGAAGCCCTCGCCTAAGCAAAGCGAAACAAAACAGCTTGCGAAAGGCTGCAAAAAAACAAAACAATCCACGGAACCAAGAGAAAAAAAAAAAAACAAAGAGGAGCTCTTTTTTTTTTTTTTCTTTTTTGCACAGCGCAGTCTGGACTTTGGATCGCGCGCCGCGCGCAAGGAGATAAGAAAGAGAAGCGGAGAAGCCCTCGCCGAAGCAAAGCGAAACGAAACAGCTTGCGAAAGGTGGCAAAAGAAATAAAACAATCCACCAAACCAAGAGAAAAGTAAAAAAGAAAGAGGAGCTTTTTTTTCTTTTTTTTCTTTTTTTGCACAGCGCCATTTGGTTTCGGGGTCGCGCGCAAGGATGTAATAGCGAGTTTGTTTCACACGCACTGGCACCGTTCGAGTTCTCTCCCAGAATGCATCGCACTCGCAGAGTGTTGCACGCCAAATGCACCGAGTGCAAAAGACTGATGCTGCCGCCATCTATGTTGTAGAAAAGATACTGACCTCAAACCGAAACTAGCGCCTTTCTGTTCGGAGTGCAGTCACTACCAACCTTTATCTACAAAGGTTGAACGCTGCAACCTGTAGTTTATAGTTGCGATGACTTCAAGCAACTCGGCTGCCGTAGCAGACGGCGTAAATTTCCGCACCCAGCTGTCTACAAAGCAGCTGGTTGCGATCTCAATTCTTATAACCGTTTACACTGAAGAAAACTGATGATGCTGTCCGAGCAGAAGCTTGATCCGTTTGAGCATGGTATTATGCGTGAATCACTGAAAGGGTACGGCTTAAACTAGTCTGTTGGAATATCCAGCAAAACGTTTCGTGGGGCTTTTGATTTCGACCGTAATTACAAATGGATCAGATATTAGCCTTGGTGAGGACGTCGAGAACGAGAGCTTTCTCGAACAAAATACGACGGGGCAAGCTAGCTGACGTAGGTAAATGTTAAACATGATGATGTTGCCCAAGCCTCGGGTAAAGTCACTATGTTTTGCTTTTTGATGCTTTTTGGGCAGTCAGAGGTTTCTGCTGGGGGAGTTTTGCCGACAAATGTCCAATTTTTCACCCGCACACGGGTGGTGATAAACATCTCGGAAGCCGCTGATGCGTTCGTTCTGAGCATTTCTTGACACACTGGTATATTTCAGTGTCTGTACAGCAACAGAGCGACTTAAAACTTGCAAATAAAGCACGGGATGTCAATTGCTTCCTTCATGAAATAGCAGACGCTCACAAATCAAGCTCGCGTTTGATTCCGTTGCCCGCGGGACGCGATTTCTATCAGAAAATCTACTGTTTTTCCTTTCGGTTCCGCGACACATCGTAGCAGACGCCCGCTCCTCGCTGGCCTCGCCGGAGCGAGGCATGACGGGATTGTATTTTGGCGCACGCCCGATTTTCTCGGTGCAGCGAGTGCATGCACGCGTGGGGTGCCGCCGCTGAAACGAACTCAGAGAGTGCAACCACTCGTGGAGTGCCTGCCGAAACGAACTCGCTTTACGCCGCGAGTGGGCACGCGTGGACACGAGTGCCGTGAAACGAACTCGCTATAAGAAAGAAAAGCGGAGAAGCCCACGCCTAAGCAAAGCGCACATAATGAAGGCATCCTGCCCTCGCCTTCTCCTCGCACTTTGGAAAGAGAAGCGAGAAGCCCTCGAAATGAACGCACTTTTCTATCCTGGTGAAGCGAGGTCGCGAATGCATGGGCAGCGCGGGCAAACAGAACAACTTGTGAAAGGCGGGAAAAAAAAACAACAAAAAAACACGGAAGCAAGAAAAAAAAAACATGGAGAGGAGCATTTTTTTTTTTTGCGCATGGCAATTTGGTTTTGGAGTCGCGCGCACGCCGCGCGCAAAGAGATAAGAAGTCTTTTCGGGATAAAAGGTCCGTTCATTTGAGAGTAAATACGGGCGCAAAAATTTTACTTTGCATTGATTTTTCGGAAAAAAAGTGCGTTGATTCTGCGAGTAAATACGGTAGATAGTTGGTTCATAAATGTTGATAATATGTTAAAAACATAATGTTTCGAGGCTTCTATAGTTTTAATATTTCTTGACCATATTCATCACGGCACAAGACTCGCAGGGAATTGGTAAGGAGGATGAAAGAGAGAGAGAGAGAAAAAAAAAAGAAAAAGGGAGCAGATCTTTTTTTAGAACCTTTAGGGACAATGAAAAAATATGGATTTTGATGTTTCAAAATGTATTTTAGGCGAAATGTTTGAATGTGCACCGCGTGTACTACTGTCAGGTTTGTCTATGTTTTGAAGTGCATTTTTTAAGAAAAATATTAGCAGTTGTGTCTCTTGATCAAACTGTGTTATGCAGAATTGCCATACTTTTATGATGCATCTTCTCACCTTTTCTTGTTGCAATGATGCGGAGAGTGCACAAACGCCCAGACTGAAGTCAAAAAGTGTCGTCTAGGGTCACTCATAACGCACACAATGTGTGCAAAGAGGTGTTTGGCAGGTGGCCAACTGTGCTGCCTGCCACGTCCACTCGAAGGCATGCCTTCCGACAATATGAAACCTGGATTTCGTTGGGACACATTGTTTGGTTTCTTAGCCCCCATCCTTATGCTCCCAGGGAGGAAGAAGAGGGCAGTGCCCCCCTGATCACCATGGAAGGATTCCAGTTTCTCCTGATGGACACTGCTTCCCAGGTGTGGCACTTTGTGCTTCAATACCTGGACACTCTGGAGGTGAGCCCTCGTTTGCCTTCTGCAGCATCCGTTTCTCGTCGGTTGGCAGAAACCTTTCCGTGAACCTCTGGCACTGGTTTTCCCAGAAACTGTGAGGCAGAGCAGAGGCAATCAACTTTTTTTTTATAAATTAAGGTCTACGAGAGAACCTTGAGAACTTTGCTGCTTCGTCGTATGGTAACCGATGATATATTAAAAGATTGGTCGGTGAAATGGCCCTTACTCTTTCACAACTACCGTAAAATAGCGAGCTGCAGCCAGGTCACAACAAGCACCCACCCGCTACTTTATAAATGCTTGAAAACTAAGCAAAGGACAAACCAAGTGCCCGCCCCAGATTTGTGGGCCCACCTAGCTAACCGCTTTTCTAAGCACCCGGTGCAAAGCGGTTAAGGCCACCGTGTCATGTGCCTCTTCTCGATTTTGGTTTTGGATCTAACAAGTACTTATCCCCAGGGTGTTAAAGATTATCTCCCAACTACTTGCTCGGTATTTTACAGTATTTTTACGCGAAGTTGGTGCGATAACACATAAAAAAAAGTGCAGCGGACTTTGGATGCTCGTTCAAAGTCTGCCACACATGACTTTGAACTGGGTGCTGCCGCTTTGCTACCGATGTGTATACATTTTTCCAATGTTCCTCGTTTAAAAAAAAAAGAGAAAAGAAGAGAAACGAAAAAATATTTGCAGGTAAAATTTATCTTCATTCGGATTTATCCGATAAACCATGAATTTCAATCAATGACAAATACAAAGAAAGGCGGTATTTAACAATTAAGTTTGGTCGGAGCAGAGGGTCAGTGGTACTTACCTTAATTGAAGAGCGTGTTGGTAACATTGGCTGGCAACAAAAAGAATAAAACAAACTTGTCCCGATTTTGTTTTTTTCTTTCTGTTGCCAGAGGTCTTACCATTTATATCGTCGTTCATTCAGGATAAGAGGTCATTGGACTTGTGGGTCATGACAAAAGCCACTGTTCCGTTTTCTAGTTTGGGCAATACCAGTTTGCTTCAAAGAGGAGGGAGGGTTTGTGTTTTTGTGTCAGTGAAAGCCACAAACAATAGAGATTTCTTAGAAGGGGGAAAGTTGAAGCTTCTATATCACACCCTTGACCACTCTACCACCACAGAGTAGGGTGATGGAATAATACAAGACGAAGACGAGCTTCCCAGCGACTACCTCAAGGAGTTCAGTGATTTTAAGGAATCGGTGTTTATTGAAGCAACTCTTGTTTGCAAGTTTTGTCATGGGACAGAACAGTATTGCCAACGGCAAGGACGTATCCAGCTGAAGAAATATTATTTGATGCAAGCGTGTTCTTTAGTTGCTCACTTTAAAACCCTGATGTTATTTATTTTTATTTTTTTAAAAATTGAAAAACACAGCAAAATTAAAGTGAATTGCAAAGAATCGGTAATCGAAGAAAAGAGACTCCGATAATCTAAAATTTTTGGCACAAAATGAACGCGGAAATGAACACCCTCTAAATTTGACGAAAGATAAACTCCTAGGACTAGCTTATCTTTCAGGGCAGGCTTGGTGTGTGGAAGCCAAGTCTGGCCCCCTCCGTCTGCGCCGGAACGTCATACTGTGCTGTTAAGAATGCTTACTGCGGGCCATGCATTGTGTGCTAGGGCGGACGCAAAACCCTCGTGTGGCCGCTCTTATCTTTGCAGTCACGGGGACTGAACCTCGTCGAGTGCCTGACATTCTTGTTCCAACTGAGCTTCCTGACGCTCGGGAAGGTGAGACTCTCCTTTTTTTTGAGAGGAGGGTTGCATAATTATGCTTGTGCTGCTCCAAAAATTACTCCAACACCTAAGCTTGCTGGGTTGGACCAGCACTGTACGTATGAGTTTGGCTAAGTTTCTTGGATGAAAATGTGTGGTTCTTTTCATACTTGTCTATCTATATATGTACTTATCATTGTTTGTCATTTGTCAAAATGGTTTAAAATATTAAGGCTCGGGACGGGTACATTTTTTTCTATTCGCAGGCCAGCCGGGTTTTACCGGATTTTCATTAAACTTGTTTGGGTCTAAAGGCCCGTTCACACTCTTGCGACCTCTTAAACCTGGGTTCCTTAAAACTTGTTAAACCAGAGGACACACTGGCATTGTGGCGCCATCTATGCGGTGACCCTGGAACTGCATTTCACAAGAGCGAAGGTTTTGCGGGATTTTCGAGGTCAAATGTGCGTAATACCCATAGAAAGGCTCGTTTATAACATTGACAAAAGCTTTTCGAGCCAAGAAAGAAAGGATAATGCGCGAGAGAAATAAAAAAAAATATGCCGGACTGCCGAGTTTACACTGCTACCCAATAGATGGCGCCAGTGTGTCCTCTGGTTTAAGAAGTTTTAAGCAACCCAGGTTTAAGAGGTCGCAAGAGTGTGAACGGGCCTTAAAGTTTGCGGAAAATTAGGTTGTATTCAGGAACGAAAATTCCCAAATATAAAAGGAACCTGATCTCCCGAGGAACTTTTGAAATGCATACAATTTATAGGGTCAGCTCTTAGCGTTTTCGAGTGTATAGGATCTAGCTGTAACAATGGCGTCACTGTGATCCCCAGGCATCATCAGTGTTTTAAAAGGTTCAGTGTGACGTTATCGTGTTTGTGCAACGTCCTTGGCGTGACTGTTGTCACATGTCATCATAGCGTCACGGTGATCCCTTGGCATCATCAGTGTTTTAAAAGGTTCAGTGGGACGTTATCATGTTTGTGCAACGTCCTTGGCGTGACTGTTGTCACATGTCATCATAGCGTCACGGTGATCCCTTGGCATCATCAGTGTTTTAAAAGGTTCAGTGTGACGTTATCGTGTTTGTGCAACGTCCTTGGCGTGACTGTTGTCACATGACATCATGGTGTCACATGACTCTATGATGTCCCGTGATGTCACATGACACGGTGATGTCCCATGATGTCACATGGCACAGTGATGTCCCATGATGTCACATGAAACTGATGTCTTATGATGTCACATGACACAGTGATGTATGATTGACGTGATGCAGCATATAAATGCTGTGCATTTGGAGCGCATTTTTACAGCGGCAGGTGTTAGTGGGCACCTCCTGGGGGAAATGCAAGGTTGTCCTTCGTGGAAACCCCCGTGATGTCATGAATCGCACAATTGCTCCCGGCCACCGCCGTCAAGTTTATACGAAAACAAACATCTCCCTCTGCCGAGACTGATTCGAACCAGCGACCTATGAATGCACCAATCGTTTCCTCTACAATCAACCACTCTACCAGCTGAGCTATCGACAGGACAAATTTTGAAGAATTGAAGGCGGTATAGAATGAATTAATTTCACTTTCAATAGTACTTCAGCATCTCATGAGCCTCCAGCGTTCATGCAACACCAGAGCACGGCAAAAGGCAGTGAGTGCATGCTAGAGACCAGGCGTTCAAAAGAGACGCCGTTCTCACCTTTCCAGTGACTCGAGAATGTGTTGGATGTAGCTGCACCACCTCAAACACAAGGCCTGCGTCTCACCCGCGCAAAACGATGGTGGATCCACACAGTGCCGCTTACCTTAGCATCGTTGACAGCGCGTCTTGCAGCGTCTCACAACGAGTGCAACGTTAGCACACTGTGACGCCAAGAACGAAAGCTTCCGCCGCCTCGCGGCAGTTCTCGTCGGACTTCGGCGTGCTCGCCACTCGGGGTGGGTAGAGGATCCACCAACGATGACGCAATGCACAGGCCTTGTCCTCTAGGTGGTATCGGTCGTAGTCGACACCCTGTTGTGCCGGTGCATGTGCGCGACCATGCGAGCAGACAGACTTAAGCACCGTGTGGCTAGACTTCGGAAAGTCCGAGGAGATCCAAATGACGCGAGTTTCTCGCAGCCTGCCTTTGGTAACAGCCGCTTGGCAACGTGCCGGTTGCGTCGCACGGAGTTCATAGGTTACGTGATGACGTAATGAAAACGATGACATTCCTCGATACTACGCGTAAAGCCGACTGACGCAAAACGTGTCGCGCGTTCATATAGAATTTCCTCACTCCACGGTGGTTCTCAAATGGGAGTCCACAGACGCCTTGGGGTCCCCAAGGGCCTTCTTAGGGTGCCTAAAGCTTTTGACTGTCGGTCGAGCCAAAGCATTAAAACTTTATATTGATGCCAGTGGTCCCACAAAGCTATGTGGGTGAAAACTGAGGGAAAGGAAGAGCGAGAGCGCCAAACTCTGACTGGAATAATCATAGTGTGTAAACGTCATTTGATGAGTTTTCTGTACTCCCTCGTCGAATGCGTATAAATGGAGAATGTCTGCATTCGAAGTTCACATTCAAACATTCGAATGCCGACTTGAGACAAAGGTAGCTAGCTTTGCGTTCACCCACTAGTCATTCCAGTCAGAGCTCGGTGCTCTCGCGTCCTCGTACGACCCCGTTTCTCCTCTCCCTCGGTTTCCACCCGCATATAGACCAAACCGTACGTGTTGAGTGAGTAGGGCTGATTATTGTCCCCTTTAGAGAGCTTCAAAGTTGGCTTGCGTGCATTTCGTTTTTTTCTCATTCAGTTTTTGTCATTGTAATTGGGAACCCCATCCATCCCGGTGGATGGAGTGCCCAAAACATTGGTGGTCGAGATCCACTGCCCTAACAAATTACCGTAAAATTCTAACAGGCGAAATAGAGGCAACAGATTCAAACAAAGCAAAACAGGTCGGCACAAACAAACGTCCCATTCTACATCGGTTGGCTTTATTCGAAGTGTCTAGGTAAGTTACAATTTTTCCTGTCTCGCAGCCAAGTGACTTGATCGGGTTCGTGTTTGCCGGGAGCGAGTGTCGAATCTTTGCAAATGTGACGAAGGGCGGGTGTTGGCGTGCAGGACTACAGCACGGAGGGCATGTCGGAGTCACTGCTGGTCTTCCTGCAACACCTGCGGGAGTTTGGACTCGTCTACCAGCGGAAGGTAGCTCTGAAGCCTCCCCCTCCTCTGCGTTGCATGCTTTGACGAACCCAGCCACCAGAGGTGACCTTTCTTTCTGCTTCTGGAGGTTGAAGGCCGCCTGCGCGGGGCGCCGCGGCAGGTGTCATTTTGCCGCAGTGCGTCTGCACCGAAGGGAGGTGCTTGTAAAGGGGCACTAAAATAGATTTTGAGATTGTCTTCTTATGATGCAGGCTCCACGTACACGCCCTAAGCGTCCTAAACACCAAAAATGACGATCGTAGGTGGCCTTTACCTCTATTAAAAATGTGCCCAAACATTGCATCGCTGACATTTTTTAACCCTGAAAAGTGGGGAAACAAAACAGGACAACACAAATCTCCTGTCCTTTTGTTTCACCACTCTCCAGGGTTAAAAAATTGACCGCATCTCCACGTGGTGAATGATGTTGCTGGGGGCGAAGCGCTGGTGGTGCTTGTCTGCGTAGACGCCGAGCCGCAGCATGCCGAGCCTTTTCATTCATATCAGTAGGAGAATGTGTGGTTTTCTTTTTCTTTTTTTAAGAAGACATGGGATGGCATCTCAGAACCCCCTACTCTTTTTTTTCTTCTTTTTCTTTTTTCATAATTTTTTTCATCTTTTTTTTCCAATTGTTTTTGCCCTACACGAGCACGTGATCTCACGAGCAGAAGCACGAGCACCCGACGCCGGCCTACGGCGGACGGACATACGGACATGGCTAGCCCCTAAGGAGCTTCGCCCCTAAAAATGTCAGTTCTTAACCAGCTCGCCCGCATCCTTACATGAACTCCATTAGTTGCACCATGCCTTTTAGGGGCGAAGCTCCTTAGGGGCTAGCCATGTCCGTCCGCCGTCCGCTGTCCGCCGTAGGCCCGGCATCGGGTGCTCGTGCTTCTGCTCGTGAGATCACGTGCTCACGAGCACGTGAGCCCATGCTCACGTGCTCGTGTAGGGCAAAAAAAAAAAAATTGGAAAAAAAAAGATGAAAAAAATTATGAAAAAAGAAAAAGAAGAAAAAAAAGTGTAGCGGGTTCCGAGATGCCATCCCATCTGTCTGCTTAAAAAAAGAAAAAGAAGAAAAAAAAGAGTAGGGGGTTCTGAGATGCCATCCCATCTGTCTGCTTAAAAAAAGAAAAAGAAGAAAACCACACATTCTCCTACTGACATGAATGAAAAGGCTCGGCATGCTGCGTCTACGCAGACAAGCACCACCAGAGCTTTGCCCCAAGCAACATCATTCACCACGTGGAGATGCGGTCAATTTTTTTGTCTGAGATCTGTCTCGGGAAAAGGGTCATGTCACAATGCTTGGTCGCATTTTTTAATACAGTCGAATCTCGTTAATTCGAACACTCTTAATTCGAACTTTCGGTTTATTTGAACTGACGCTGTGGTCCGGACTACACTATGTGTATTTCAATGGGCGAAAACGCCCGGTAATTCGAACGCTTAAACGCCCGCGCCGGTTAATTTGAACATCCCGCGCCGCCGAGCATGCTTTCAGGAGCGGGCTAACTCACGCGGCAGCGCCACCAACGTCTCCAGTTCCAATCCAGTTCCAAATAACCATGAGAACCGATCACGTGGTGACCTTGAATGCTGCGATGAGCGGTGCGGTGCTCTCTTGCACGGTGACGGTGCTGCGCCGCTGCTCTTCGGCGCGTTTTCGGCGGGAGTGCGACAGTTCCGTTTCTTGCCTTACAATCGCACTTTGCTGCGGTTCGGCGTGTTTTCGGTGGGTGCGCGACTGACGTTATCTCGATTCCAAGCGTCATGGCGAGCCGGGGCACGTACCGCCCACCAAAGGACCTCAAGACGAAGGTGGAGGTACTGCAAGAAGTTGACCAAGGCGCACTTTCCAAGACGGAAATAGCGAAGAAACACAGCATCACGAAGAGCACTCGAAGCGCTGGACACCACCGCGTGCTACTTCTCTTGCCGGGAAAATGCGGATGCCGCGTTCGTGCTGGTCTCCAAGCTCCAAGCGATCTTTGTTGATTCACGACTGAGGAACCGCGCACACGCACGCATCACGGATTACTTCCCTTTGTGATTGGTGAAAATAAATGTCCTAGAACTCATCACTAGTGTGTTAGCTCGGTGCACATGCGCCGCCCAACGCAGCGCTGCACGTAAGTACTCCATTTAATGAGCTTTCGATAATTCAAACTTTGTTTAATTCGAACAAATTTTCGGTCCCCCTCGAGTTCGAATTAACGAGATTTGACCGTAGAAAGAAAAGGACAAACATGATTGCAATTTTTGTTCTTTTGTGATGTTTGATGCATGTAGGTTGAGTTTGTGCCATAAAAAGCCAATCTCAAATTCCAATTTAGCGCCCCTTTAGCCCATTGACGGTCGTCGCCGGACATGTATGGCGGTGACTACACATTTGAAAATGCCCGCCTATGTGCGAAACTGCTCGCACCGCTGGAATTATACGGGGAAGCAGTGCAGCAAATTGCGTTCGGTCAATGTGCCATTGTCATGAGGGAAGTAATGCAGTTAAAAACCTTCAAAAGCTTCAGTCAGGTTACGAATTTGTCCAAGAGGAAGCTGCTTACAGCTTTTAACGCGTGTTTTGAAGCAAGTTTGTTTTGACATCTTTATGTGCAGTTTCAATGAAGTAGGGAGCTTGTGGAACACACTTCGGTTTTTTTTTAAAAATATGTATATGGTACAAAAGAAATGGCAATTTGCCTGCCGTAGAGCCATGGTTGGCCACTTCATAGTTACACTTTGAAATGTTGTAAAGTGAGTACCTATGCTAAATGAAAACGCAGAGTGTTTACTCGAGAGAAGTTTCGTTTGTCCGAGTGGAGAGGCTGAGTTTGGAAATCGTTTCCCAACACGTGATCAGGGGTGGATGTAAGGGGAAGGGGGGGGGGGGGGCATGGCCCCTTTTAAGCTTCCTAAGGTCAACTTTTTTTTTAATGAAAAAATTGATATACACCAGCAAAAAAAAATTGACCGCATCTTCACATGGTGAATGATGTTGCTTGGGGCGAAGCTCTGGTGGTGCGTGTCTACGTAGACGCCGAGCCGCAGCATGCCGAGCCTTTTCATTCATGTCAGTAGGAGAATGTGTGGTTTTCTTCTTTTTCTTTTTTTAAGCAGACAGATGGGATGGCATCTCAGAACCCCCTACTCTTTTTTTTCTTCATTTTCTTTGAGGCTTGTCATTCATGTCAGTAGGAGAATGTGTGGTTTTCTTTTTTTAAGCAGACAGATGGGATGGCATCTCAGAACCCTGTACTCTTTTTTTTCTTCTTTTTCTTTTTTCATAATTTTTTTCATTTTTTTTTTCCAATTTTTTTTTTGCCCTACACGAGCATGTGAGCATGTGCTCACGTACTCGTGAGCACGTGATCTCACGAGCAGAAGTACGAGCACCCGACGCCGGGCCTACGGCGGACGGACATACGGACATGGCTAGCCCCTGGAGCTTCGCCCCTAAAAGTTTAGTTTTTGGGTTCATAGCAAATATTGGATCAACAAAATATATCTGGGTAATTTTTCGGCCATAACGTCATATCTCAGCAGGTCCCTCCCCCCGAGCCCTAAATCCACCCCTGCACGCGGGTAAGAAATGCACGATACATCGTTTGGTATGATGTGGAGAAAGTGTAAACTAGCGCGACATGTGCGGTACAGCAAGTGCGTAATCGAGGCAGACTCTTAAACTCCGTCGTGAAATTCGGTCTGTTGGGAAATTAGCGAAACTGAAAAAAATGGGTGTTCACTCAGCATGGGCCAAGGCTCCATATTTCGGAGAATGTGCGCTTGAGTCGGCATCAGTTTTCGAACAAAGCGTGTCGTGCATTTGTGAGCGCACTGCCCTTTGGAGATTGCAGGGCATTGGAGCTGTCTCGGTTGTTTCAGAGGCGCTCCGGGCGGTTCTACCCTACAAGGCTGGCCATCAACCTGGCCTCGGGACTGAAGGAGACCAACCTCCGCAGTTACGAGGCTGGCTACATTGTGGTCGAGACCAACTACAGGGTCTACGCCTACACAGGTGGGGAGAAGAAACTATAGCTGCTTTGAACCGTGCAGGTCTCAGATTCATACCACACCCTTGCCCTGGGGTTCTGCAAACTTTTAATCTCAAAGAATGCCTATTTCTTCGAGGCAGATGAGGTTCCCCTCCTGGTCTCAATATTGATATAGTAAAGTGATACAGATGTCATAAACAATATTGCACATACAGTCATGTCTCACTAATATGGGCCTTGTTAATATGGACTCTCCACGTTATGAATGATATTTTCGGCGCCCGATCATTCGCCGTGCAATTCTGACCCATTAATATGGGAACCCGCAGTCCCGACTATGGACGACTAGTTTGAGGACGAATTGGCTGAATGCTGGCATTTTTGTCTTATTATTAAGGGTCTTCATATTATGAATGCCAGTATCTGTGTTTATAAGGTCCAAAAAATGAAAGACGTTTACAATTCCCTGTAATGCCGACTTAGACGCAGCTCTTCAGGAGGAGTAGGGGAGGGTACGGAGAGGAGGGTATGTCCCTCCTCTTCCTCCTCCTCCCATCCTCCTCCTCCCCCTCCCTCCTCCCTCGTGACGTCACTCCTGAAGGCCTCGTGAAGGTCGTGACCTTCACGAGTGACCTTCATGACGTCGTGCGCGGTGCATTATGGGATGTTTTTTATAATGATGTCACAACCTCCGTGACGTCATTATGGGCAACGTCCCATAATGTGTTGCACAATTACGCCGACAGCGACGCTGCTCAAGCCGGAAACTGGTGCATAAGAGCTGCGCTCTAAAACTCCCCCGGGATGTCAGTGAACCCGAGAGGTCACTGTTTGCACCCGGACAGTTGGTCTTGGGTCTCACGATAAGAGCTGCGCACCAAAAGATGTTTCTGTTTCGTTTTTTACGTAAGATGGGTCATTACCGCTTGCAGTTTATTGTTGCTCGAGATTGTGTATGACCTACAACCGGGAACAAAGAAGGAGCCCTAAAGCAGCTTGGCCACCTCACTGTAGACCTTGTCACTATTTGGGGAACGGGAGAGGAGTTCTGGACCCACAAAGCTAAGTTCTCCTATAATCTGTTTCACCGCAACTCGGCAAACGACGAAGGCTACGGGGGAATAAAGGGATCTTTGGGACGCACAAAAGAGGGTCCGATATGAGTTCCTCCTTCCCCTCTTCTCCTATGGTTGGAGAAGAGGGGAAGGAGAAACTCACCTCTTTGCTTATTAATGTGTGCGTTTTGACCCCAATTCGTTATCATCGATGACTCGCACTACTGACAACATTTCTGGGAAACAAAGGCATCCATATTAGCCAGACATGACTGCACCATGGAGTGTCGGGCACATAGTTACACATCAGTGGGTGGCTCATATATTTTAAAATAGTGTTTGATGAAGGGCAGGGGTGGATCAGGAAATTTGGGAGCTCGCGGAATGCTTCTGGGTACTCTGGGGAATGCCCAGGTTCCTAGGAATCAGTCTGAGAATCCACGTCGTTACCTCTCAGACGGACACCCATCCATGGCAATGAGATAAGCATTGAAAAACCGAGGGGTGGCCAATCTTTCGTGGTGCGGCGGCAGAAACTTGCACAAAAATGGAACAGTCGAAGTGCGGGCACCTGCTACGAACTTGTATGATGTGGGAATCGGCACGACGGATCACGGACGCAAGGGAACTTCCGTTCCGCAGTGCTGTCTCTTGATTTTAAGACTGTTATTACAAGTTATTTTGTCAATCACTCGTAGTAATGGTTGCGAGCTCAATCCACTTCGGTTCATTCAACGATGGGTTGGGTTTTAGACATCTTTTTCTAAAGAAATGGAATCTCTATTGAGTAATTATGCCCGATGCAGTCTTATTTTTATGGCTCTGACTTCTATGAAAAAAAAAAAATGTTTGTTCTGAATTCTGGCATGTTCAGCTTGACTTGATGTATTAGAATGCTAGCACCGTTCAGAAACATGCAGACGCACATGCTATTGAGCGTTACAGTGGTTCTCAATCAGGGATGTTTTGGGACCGCTTCCAGATCGGTGGAAGTGACGGGAGACCCTATCCACGGGGAACCGTATTGAACAATTACAATGACAAAAGAGCAAATCAAGAAAAGTAAATTCGTGCAAACCCCCTTTGAAGCTCTGAAACAGATCGTGATCAGCCCTCATTTGGTGCATATGGTTTGCTCTATATTTAGCTCTGTGGGAAAGCTAGCGTAAATAAAAAAAGGTTTATTGTTCGGCTTGATTGACGGTCCAGAGCATCGGGGACCCCAAAAGGCCTCCGGGGGGACCCCCAAAATAGCCGCAGACCCCCTTTTGAGAAACAAGTATTACATTGCTTACCAAAAAGAAAATTTCAGCCTTTCCACTCTGGTGAAGAAGGAAGAGCAGCGGAGCTGTAGCTTCTGTTCTCGGCAATAGCTTCCCAGGCGAGCGATCTGCTTCTTTCACAAGGGAATCTAAAGCGCTCGAAAGACTGGAACTTGAGGCGATAGCGGCTTCGCGGGGGTTGCGGAACCATACGCGCTGCTGCGCATGTTGCCGCTCCTTCCACTCCCGCTCTTCTTCCTTTGAAGAAAAAGCATGCGGCCGACCCATCGTGAGAGTCCAAATGGCAACTGGTAAGAACGCAGGAAACGGCATGAAAAACAGACACGGACGAAGAAGAAAGTAATGGCCGACCGCAAGTCGGCAAGCCAGAGTGGAAAGGCTGGAAAGGTTGCTGCCATCTATAATCAACAGCGGCAACCAGACAACCGGCAAGCCAGTTGTCTGGTTGCTGTTGTCGCTCGTAGATGGTGGTAGCTGTCCAGAGTTTTGTGTCATCATTTGTTGGCTGGCAGACACGATACTGGGAAAACTAGCCCTTAACAGCTCTGCTGTAAAAAAAATATAGCTGACTGTATTTAGTGCTTGTAAACATTGAAGGAAGGAGTGATTGGATGAAAGCTGTCCTATTTCAGAAATCATCAACTTCTTATGACCTTATTTTTTGGCAGTTCATTGATGCCAGATGTCGCATGCTTATTCCCTACAGATTCCCAGCTTCAGGTCGCATTGCTGGCACTGTTCTGTGAGCTAATGTACAGGTAAGTCATTGTTGAAGCAGCTCAAATCGTGATTTTTTAATTAAAATTTTATGATTTTTAACATTTTCTTTTTACAGTTGTGGACATAGGTGTTCTACTTCATGCTTCACTATAGAAACTGACCATTTTCATTACCGTTTTCCAAAGATAGGTTTCCTTAGTGGGTGGCTTTTTTTAATGTATTTTGATGCAACTCTTCATAGGATAAATATATGGAAGCTCGAGATTTGCATGGTGTCGTCTCATAGCGCCATGAATGAACCCTGCAATTTCTATTTAGTTGAGGCAAGCGGCTCAGAAGTATGTGCTGTGACTAGTGTCCACCCTTAATGATGATTTCTGCGTGATACAAGATTCTTTTTGTGCAAAAACATCACATTGCTTTACGTTAGTATGATGCACGAGGTGCGGACTGCAGTCAAACTCAGATATATCGAATTCAAAGGGGATTGTAAAATAGTTTGATATATAAATACTTTGATATGCAAAAATATGTTAAATTAAGCTAGAGTTGAAATTTCCTGGCTTCTCTGCTAATACGGAAGGTCGCGACAAATGGGAGCCTACCAAATGGAGCATCCAAGAGCCGCTAAATACAGTAGAGCGTAGTTGGCGGAGACTGCAAACACCGCCGCGCTTACAGGCGTGCCTGGCCGGGACCTCCACACAGCATAAGCGGCAAAACATGAAAATAAAAAAAAGGAAGAAAAACGGAACAGCGAGACAAGACGCATAAAAAAAGATCTCTTGATCCATAGAAAAATGTTAAGCAAACAACAAAAAGAAAACTCGCTAAATTCAGGCAGCAAAAAAAGAAAGGCAGAAAAAAAAAAAGAAAAACGTGCAAAGCAATAACGGCAAAAGAAAAAGGTAAACGAAGATGAGGCATTCAAAGCGCGATTGCACAACCACTGTGGTCGACACACTCGACTTGCCGAAGACTTTTTTTTTTTTGCTCATTTTATTTTGGGGCTAGGGAGTCGCGCAGCATCAGCAGTGTTCGGGGAAAGGGCGCAGGCTGTATATTTGAAAACACCTTGGCCGTTTTGGAAAAGGCCTAAAAGGTCTCCAAGCAACCTTATGCCTTCTAAACAAAGCACCTGAAAGGCCATGCCTGAGTAGCACGAAAATTTTGTTTGGCAAAAAAACACTTTCTTTTTAAAGTTTTGAAATGTTTCGGACGTTTTGGTCTACCAGGTGCACTTAAATTAGACGAATCAGTCGGTGCTCGGATTTTCAAAATCCATCCACCCCCGGACGACCAAGTTACAGGCAAGTGACAAAGACATGAAGCGCTCAAACTTAACACACTGGGGCCGGGTAGGTACACACTGATGCGTGTAAACTGCGCACTGCTATGTATGCTTGAAGGAAATGACGTAGTGATTCCATTTCACAGTTTTGGTACATCGGTTCCATGAACATATACTGCCTAGCCGCGACCCGAGAGGTTTCCACATCAAAAAGTGCTGTGACGGCGAGCAGGATGCAACACTTGGCCATTTACGACATTTTTTTTTATACCTTTCCAACAGCGGGCACTCCCTGCACTTCCTATGCACGCGCTCGTGCCCTTCCCCTTGCTTTTGCCATCCTCCACTTCTGTTTATTACGGTTCACTCTCTCCTTTTTCACAACTTCTCTTTTGCTGCGTATCTTTCCGTGTGTATGCTGACTTGGTGGTCTGCCAGCCACACAACGCAGGCGCTCGCCCGTGCAATCGGATTGCGGGAAAAGCAACGGGCCGCAACGGGCGGCCCAGCTTCCGAGCGTGTCCTCCATGCGAGTTGGATACAAAAAGGCTTGTGATTTTTAAGGGGAGGTTTGGACTGTTTGATATAAACAATAATTCAAAATGCCAGGAGTGTGAGTGGGATATAACCGGGCTCGACTGTATAAACCAAAAAGTATGGTAGTTGGGAAGTCCCGTGTCAAGGTCTCTTAATTGAGAAAAGTGTCACCTTAGTGATCCTCAATCTATCCATATAAGCAATATAACAACATTTTTTTTATTCCTATTTTACTTTGATTGAAAGCCATGTATATTTTCTTTTTCTCCTCAATTTACTGATAGTATAGTTTATGGCTGCAGTTTTGGTTTCACAAATTGTTCTCCCCATTGTTTATGCTCATATTGGCAGACCAAAAATATAAAAAAAAACTGCCAAAGCAGGTTCCAGTGACTACTCATGTACCATCATTTCTCGTAAGCTGGAGTTTTGTTATTGCATCACGGAGTGGGAGGCACAAACTGTTTCTTTAGCCCTCAAGCCTTTCAGGGGTACCTAGTTTCATGAATTGGATACAATCTTGCAGTTTTGTCATGTGCCAATCTCAAATCTTGGTTGTGTATAGCTTCATTGTGGTCCAAATTACGTAGAGTGTCGTGGACTGATGCTTTTTACCCTATTGCTCTGGTTAAAAATTTTTGGCGGTCATGGTAAAGTCTTTGTCGTAAATGGCCAAGCGTTGCATCCTGCTCGCCGTCACACACTTTTTGATGTGGAAACCTGTCGGGTCGTGGCTAGGCAGTATGTTCATGGAACCAATGTACCAAAAATGTAAAATGGAATCACTACGTCATTTCCTTCAAGCATACATAGCAGTGCGCAGTTTACTTGCATCAGTGTGTACTTACCCGGGCAGGCACGTAGCCGGGGGGGGGGGGGCCATTGGGCCCGGGCCCCCCCCCGAAATCTTCCATTTTGCTGGGACCTCCTCTCCCCCTCCCCCTCATACAGCATTTTGTCATGGGCGGGCCCCTCCCCCGAAACAAAATCCTGGCTACGTGCCTGTACCCGGCCCAGTGTGTTAAGTTTGAGCGCTTCATGTCTTTGTCACTTGCCTGTAACTTGGCCGTCCGTGGGTGATTCGTCTAATTTAAGTGCACCTGGTAGACCAAAACGTCCAAAACATTTCAAAACTTTGAAAAGAAAGTGTTTTTTTGCCAAACAAAATTTTTGTGCTACTCAGTCAGGGCCTTTCATGTGCTTTGTTTAGAAGGCATAAGGTCGCTTGGAGACCTTTTAGGCCTTTTCCAAAATGGCCAAGGTGTTTTCAAATATACAGTCGAATCTCGTTAATTCAAACTCGACGGGGGCCAAAACTTTTGTTTGAATAAAGCAAAGTTTGAATTATCAGGAGTTTCCTCCCATAGAGACGCATAGGATGGAACCTGCATGTTAGTTTGAATTATCTGCAAGTTTAAATTAAGACAGTTTGAATTAATGAGAGTCGACTGTACTAGCATCTGCTGAGAGCACATAAGTACTCGAATTTTGTTTCCTTGGTCAGGTTTCCCAACTTGGTGGTCGGCGTGCTGACGAGGGAGAGTGTGCGGCAAGCGCTGCGAAGTGGCATCACATCGAATCAGGTGAGCGCCCGTGCGCTACAGCACAACCTTTTTAGTACAGTTGTTAGGATATTGCGGCACGTTTGGAATTCGTGGGATGTCATTACCAGCCAGGCTTGGTTATTTACACAGACACCCAAATGTTTTACTGTCTGTTGGGCGGTCTTGCCACTACCGTAAAACACCGAGCAAGCGCCCACTCATATTTGGGAAATAAATGTGGAAAACTGGAGGATGGGTGCTTGCTAGGTCCAAGAGCGAAAATGCAGATGGAGCACGCGGTCGAATGGACCCTTGCCTGGTACAACCACCGAACCCGGGATGGTTGTCGTTTGCCAAGCTAGCCGAGCGCGCCAATGCGTGAAAACGGAACTTTAGCGTTTTTTTAGCCGACGAGAGAGTACCCCACAATGCCCAACGCAGTTTTCGTGTCAGTGGCACTCGACATAAAAACTGATGCGACCGTCACCAGGCGTAACCACTTTCCCGATTTCCCCATCCGAAAACGGACGTTGACGTCAATACATCCGATGGACGAAACATGTCCGAGGGCCAGGCGATTCCTCAACGCCAATTTTATTGACCGTGCGCGCCACGCGGCTACGCTGTTGATCGCTTCTGCAACTTCCCACTTCCAGCCATAACTCGCGTGCGTTTGCTGCCTTGCTTGGTTTGGCTTGGCTTGGCCTGGCTACTTGGCGGCTTAAGTGACTCGACGACTGGGCGGGAAAATAAAATAAATAAAAACTGATGACCGTTGGGGGGGTGCGTTCATTATGCGAGTAAATATGACACTCGTTCGTGTGCACCTACAGAAGGCGAGCGTTTTTGACCTCCCCATTGTCTCGGAAGAAATGTCTCCTACGGGGCATTGAGCCAGACAGACTTCTGGGGTAGCGACCACCTCCCGATTCTGAGCAGGTGCCTACGTAGTTGGTCCCGTGATCTCTGTTATCGCGTGACTGCCCCGTACTGGCGTGCCAGAAAGACGTCCTGTTTACGACCAACCGGTTGTAAATGGAGAAGATTATAGAGGGTCGTCTTTTTGACTCGTAATTGCTTGCCGCAGCTAGTTTTCTTTTTATTTGGTTGGCATTTTGAAACGATAAGCGGTAGGAAAATGAGGACGGATAGGAACGCAAACCCAGACCGTTGAACTTTGCAACACCGTGATTCCCATGGTCGTGGTTTGTTGGCAGGCTTTGTGTAGGGTAGGAGAAAGAGAGAATGTAATAATCCTTTCCTGTTTTAGACTTTTGAAGCGACGAAGAAGCTTTTGGCTGATCAGCATTCCACGTTGGTACACTTGTCTCATGTGTAACACCGAGTGGTACTAATATCTGTACTCGTATACGGTTCACGAAGTTGGAACCCAGTATCATTTGATGGCCCTTTTAATTGCTGTTGTGGCTGCATCATGATGTACTGCCACGTTCAGCTTGAAATGGCATTTACAAATTTTTTATTGTAGAAAACATTGAAATGGAAACAAGGATTTATGAATGCACGAGTGCTGTGTTCCAGTGACGCTTTTTTTGAAGTGCCTGTTTTATGTCTCTGTTTCATGCCAACAGATCATCAGGTTTCTTCAAATGCACGCTCATCCTGAAGCTCAGAAACAGGTATGTGGCCTTCCATGCGATTCAGCCAGAAAAGGGGGGTGAAGACATGTAGGACTTTCTTTTTTTTTTTGCAAGAAAAATTTGATTTTGGAGCAGTGTCACAATTTAAGTCTACAGTAATACCTCGTTAACTCGAACACGGCTATCTCGAAATAGTGGTTAACTCGTAAAATTTCCTTGACATGGTATGAGCTCCCATAGACACAATGCATTTTGTCCTTGTGTTATCTCGAAAGGTTTTCAAGATGGACTTCGGATATCTCGAAATCTCGTCAGCGAAAATCGCAAAAAAACCCACAATAAACAACAAAAATTGGCTAAAAAATGTGCGCGCCAAAAAAAAAAAAGAATGCAGGCAAAAAAAAAAAATGTGCAAGCGCACGAAAAGGTGCCCCCTCTCCCTCGATCGTTTTGTGCCCTTCCCGGTCTGGTCGTAGTCTCCTCAGTCTCGTGTTTCGCAGAGGTGTCGGAGGTGTCTCGTTTCGCAGAGGTGTCGGAGGTGTCTCGTTCGTTTCAGAGTGTCGCTTCTCTTTATTGCTTGTCCCTCAATTTTTTTTCCGGGTGTTTCGATCGTCTCGGGGCGGGGCGCCATACGAGCAAGAGTCAAGTGTTCAATGCGGTCATAGGTTGTGAATTCTCCTACGTTGGTTCGTGACTCGATTGACCTGAACATGGCGCAGCCCAGACAGGTTCTATTTTTCCTTTCTTTAATAGAACCTGTGCTGCTGCCGCGATTGTTAGAAGCTTTATTTAGCACATCGCGCGATCAGAGGTAAAAATTTTGGTACTTTGCTTATATCGAAATTTCGCTTATCTCGAATTAGGGGCGAAGCTCCTTAGTGTCTAGCCTTGTCCGTCCGTCCGTCCGGCGTCCGTGCTCACAAAAGAAGAAAAAATGTTTGAGCAGTCGACAGGATTCGAACCTGTGCGGGGAGACCCCAATGGATTTCTAGTCCATCGCCTTAACCACTCGGCCACGACTGCGGGACAGGTAGGGGGCTTTGAGATGTGGTACTAACTCAAGAGCTGGGGATATCATGGATGAAACGTTGCATGTAGCCGCTCAACGTCTGTGCAGGAGAGGGCGCTGTGGTCAAATGCGTATATAATCGCGTTAAACTTTGCATGCGTGGCTCTGCATTTCACCGACCATAAAGCTGTAATAATGAAGTCGAAACGCAACCCGGAACTCAGCACTACCTATGAGCAATAAAAAAAAATCAGCACCATCAGCACTGCCTATGAACAATAAAATCAGTATCCTCAGCACCACCAGAGCTTCGCCCCAATCAACATCATTCACCACTTGGAGATGCGGTCATTTTTTTTTTTTTTTTAACGGTTTTATGACTTAGAGTTAACGAGGTATTACTGTACATACCTCTGAAGAGTGTTTCTACAAGGTTTCATTCGTTTCAGCTGCATAGTGAACTTGTTATCTATTATTTTTTGCTGACTCGGTGCTAAAAAATTGACCGCATCTCCACGTGGTGAATGATGTTGCTTGGGGCGAAGCTCTGGTGGTGCTTGTCTGCGTAGACGCAGAGCCGCAGCATGCCGAGCCTTTTCATTCATGTCAGTAGGAGAATGTGTGGTTTTCTTCTTTTTCTTTTTTTAAGCAGACAGATGGGATGGCATCTCAGAACCCTCTACTCTTTTGTTTCTTCTTTTTCTTTTTTCATAATTTTCATCTTTTTTTTTCCAATTTTTTTCTTTTCCCTACACGAGCACCAGACGCCGGGCCTATGGCGGACGGACATGGCTAGCCCCTAAGGAGCTTCGCCCCTAATAAATGGCAGACATCTGGACGCTTTGAATTCATTTTTCTCCATTTTATTTTTTTAGTAGTGTCAGTTTCAGTTTAGGTAGTCAATCTCTCGTTTTATATGGGACTAAAAAAAAAGGCTCATTCTTTGTTTTTTCTAACTGCAGTTAATGACTAATGGGCTTGTGGAATTGTATTCTTTTACTTTATTTGTGCCTTTAAAAATATATGTTAAAAACTTTCTTAAAGGGAAACTGAAGCGGTTTTGTATTTGACAAAAAACACTTCAATGGCCTTCATTCTACCTTCAGGATCAGGAATATTAAAATTATTTTTCAATTTGGTGCACGGAGGCTTCAGAAATTAATTCTTGAAGTTCCGCCGAAGCCCCTCCTTCCAGGGGCGTGACGTCACACTAGGAGTTTTCGGAATCTCTGCTCTCGCGCATCTTCAGCGCCTGTCAAAGCTATGCACGCACACTCTTGCTATTTTCAAAAAGGTCGGAAAGAGACGTCACGACTGCCGTCAGTGCGGAAAAATATACCTGGCAAGCTTGCCATTGCACGCGCTGCCCTCACAAGCGACACGCGCTTGACGGCCCAAAGATCCTATTCCGACGTCACGACTAGTCGGAGGTTTTTCGCGTCTTCTCGCTTTTAGTTGCATCCCCAGGGAAAACGAATGTGATATTCAGATTCACGGGATAAAAATACGCCAGAATTCACCTCTAACTCGTTTTTTTTCAAGAGGTGTTTCAGCTTCTCTTTAAAGACACTGGTGTTCTAAAAGTCGTTTGATTTTGAAGAACATATTGCTCTTTAAAAAGTAAATTGCTTTTTACAAAATCTTTGTTTGCAGTCGCGCTATTGAGACATTCTGTTTTGTACTGTGCAAAGAAAGATGTTGGACATTGCATTATTTTTTCTAATGATAGATTGACTAAGCAAGGTTGGCGTTTCCCTGATAAAATTAAGCGTAATTTCCCCCGTAGTCGATGTGCAGAGCTGAAACTTTGCACAGCATTCTTTAATATGACTAGCAGTCTGCACTGTCATCTATGACACCAGTCTGTAATGATTTTTCTTTTCAAAAATGACTCTAATGCATGAGCAGCTAATGTTCACACTGTTTTAAATACATCCTTTAGGCTGATTGTCAAGCTATGCCACATAAGGAAAAGAAAACCTGGGGGTAACTATGTTGCTAAGATCAATCACACATGGTTCTTAATTTTTATTGCAATTTAAGCATTTGTTCCGGGAATACACTCAGTTTAATTGCGAACCCCTCGGCTCTGCCTGCCCAGCGAGGCAGCCGTGTTTGGAAATATCTGCAGCGTCATCCGTCGGTTTTCTTTGTTATTTCACCTCCTCCAGTTTCTTCTTTGCCGCAAAGGAGAACGAAAGAAAAAAGTCGCCCCTTCGCCGTGCTAGTGTGGCAAAGGCGGTGGTAACACAGAATGTAATGTGTTAGAGTGGATAAACTTCATACTCCACATGTGGGAGCCAGATGGTGCAAAGCAACCCTGTGCCGTGCAAGGTAAACGCGCGAGAGTGATGTGGACATCTTACTTGTGGGTGACATCTTCTGCAGCTGCAGCGGAAACGTGACTTTCTCGGAGCCTGTTAGAACGCTTCCATGCAGTAGACAAAGCGCGCGGAAAACATAGCAATCGGAACACGGCAGCGCCGAGCAGAGCCCTGGCGCTGGCTCGCAACAAAAAACAAAACAAATCCAAACGCTCGAACTACTATACCTCAACCTGTTGCGGAAAAGTGAGCGTCTGCTTTCTCTTTTTTTCTGCTGCTCTCTCCCTTGCGCTCTTTCTTTGGGCAAGCCCGGAGCGCGCTCGTTTGACCGAGCAGAGCACCTGCTTCTGAGCACGTAATGTTTTTTCCCTGCTGGGAGTTACACGGAGATGCTCGAGGAAGATGTTCGGCTGGCATCGGCGTCCAATCAGCGAGCAGACAAGCGCTGCGTCATTGTTCGGGCGGAAGTTTACCCGTCAACTTTCGTTGCCAGCGCCATATAACACATTCTGCCTTAAAAGTAGCAAATTGTGCATGCTTGCCTATCAAGGTCTACGAAGCGCTTTTGGGCTGGACGGTGAATTTTGCCACGAGGCTCGGTAGAACCGAGTTTGGTAAAGGTGGCCGCCGTGCTGATGGCAACGACGCACGTGCGCAGAGCCCCGTGGTGCCCCCGACCATCATGGACCAGCTGCGGCTGTGGGAGCTGGAGAGAGACCGCTTCAACTTCCGGGAAGGGGTGCTCTACAGCCAGTTCATCTCGCAGAGCGACTTCCAGCTGCTGCGGAACTACGCCTCGGCACGTTTGCACCTCTCTCTTTAATTCCGTTGCTTCGGCGCTCGTGCAACAGCCCTTTCTGGGCTAGACTTGAGCTTCCCTGGAAGATCTTCTCTGGAAATTTGTGGGGAAGGTTCTTAGAGATCCCTATTCCTTTCTTGGGAAGACGAGCATTTGTAGGAAAGGGATCTCTAGAGAAGATTCCTGGAGATCCCTAGCCCCGGCTAAGGAAGAGTGGAGCTTCTCTAAATATATCCAAGAAAATTGTCCGGAGATATATAGAGATCTCTAGGGAATGCTAGGAGGTGCTCGTGTGCATTACCCGCAATAATTGGGGTTCGGTGTTTTCAAACAAATTCGGTACAATCTGGTTAACACTCGTCAGTGAATATTTCTGCAATTTGGTTTTACATGAAAAATGCTAGTTTTCGAAACACTGACTCTGAAAGAGCAACTTGAATCGGGGACGACTTTTCGGCTTTCTGCCTTTTTGCTCCTCCTTCATCTATGTATGTTCCATGACTTATGTCATATGGTGTTACAACAGCCAGCTAGTGCTAGTAGGCAGCCCTAGGGAAATAGTGATTTTTTTTTCTAACCAAAACAGCCGCTAGAATTAAAAAAAAAAAATCTAACTATTCTGCTTTGCACTATTCTGTAGTGAATGTATGATGCAATAAGACTATGATATTAGAACTAAAAGGCAAAAGACCAACTGAAGTTCTGCCAGACAGTGACATCAACATCTGCCTTCTGAGCAGGCTGCGAATCGTTGCAATCCGATATCACTGCAGCATGTTACCTAAGGGTAGTGTGGTCGTAGAAGAGGCACAGCATTCTTTGACATCTGTTCCTCCGCAGAGCTTTTTGGCACCTCCTTTTATTCTCAGTTTCGGTATGGCAGACTCGAGGCAGCTGAACTTTGCCACTAAATAATGCCGAGCGTAAATTTTTATTCTAAAACCTAGTAACTGGTGCAAATCGTTTTGATGGCAGGCAACAAATACCTGTGCCAGCTAAGATGAATATTTAGAAAGGTATTTGTTTATTTCGGTAATATGTTTAATTACTACTTGGCACTCAAACCCCGACACCCGCTGCTGTCGGTAACATTGCCCCGAAAAAAGAATTCCTTCATTTCCCCTTTTTTTTTATAATTGTGGTTTTTTGAGTTAGCAGCATGTGTTTGAGTGAGCTGTCTCATGTTTTCAGCGTCTTAATTTTTTGTTGTTCAGGACCTGGGTGTGCTCATCTGGGATAACCCAAGCAAGAGGGTGATGGTGGTGAACAGGAACGGACACGACGAAGTGAAGCGCTTCTGGAAACGCCACCGCCAGGACCACTGACCCCTGCCCCTCATTGCTCGCAATAAAGCCCCACTCCCATCGTCATTGCCAAAGGAGGGTGACCTCGTTTATCGGCCCATGCACCGAGTGACTGTGCAGCATTTCTACGGAGAGGGAGACCCTACGCATATCTTTGGCGCCGAGTTTCGTTCGGATTATGTTTCTCGCTTTGCGTTCGCGAAATATACTTCCTACACTAAAATAGAATGAACTGGAAGGTTCCTTGACCATTCAACATTATGTGTACAGGGTGTCACAAAAGAAAATTTACACGGTCTTTTTTACCGAAAAATAAACTAGGCATCGCCGAACGCTCATTCTCCGCCCAAAGGTAGCGCTAGAGGTCACAACCAGATGCCAAAGTTTCAGCCCGATTCGATAACTTAATCAAAAGTTATAAGTGATTTTCTGAAAATTTCAATGGGAAAATGGCGGCCGACGGAGTTTTCGAACACATGGGGCTCTATGCAATATATGGCACCAGAAACCGAAAACGGGCAGAAATGGGCTCCATTTTCCCATTGAAATTTTCAGAAAATCACTTATAACTTTTGATTAAGTTATCGGATCGGGCTGAAACTTTGGCATCTGGTTGTGACTTCTAGCTCTACCTTTGGGCGGAGAATGAGCGTTCGGCGATGCCTATATTATTTTTGCGGTAAAAAAGACCGTGTAAATTTTCTTTTGTGACACCCTGTAGTCACTGGATACAGTATAATCGCATTGTTTTATAACGCGAGCGATGTTTTGAAACATTTTTTTTTAAAGTCGGAGAACAAGACGACACGGAGGACGATCGCTTACCGCTCGCGGAGTGATACGCGAGTGGCACATCGGGGCACTTCGGACCAGACAACAACGCGTAGCTATGGCTTGCAAAAGGACGACGTTTTCGTCGGCTATTACATTCGACCGAAAGTATACAGAGAAACTGGAGACAAATGACGGGACGACGGCGCACGCAAGGCGTATCGCCGTACTGTATCTTCTCTGCTCCGCACGCCGCAGCACGCCCCCTCACAGCCACGCCCTTCGCGCATTCGGAACTCTTGCAGAAACGACGGTTGCTTCCTGCAGTGCGGCCTTGGATCCAACATGGCCGTCCTGGGAGCGCCATTGCGGTACTCTGCTCCGCAAGTGCATTCACACTGGAAGCGGATCCGCGTTCGCAAGGCGGTTGAGAACGCGGTTGTATAAAGATCCAGTACAATTGCACGCGCACTTGACACTGGAAGCGGATCCGCGTTCGCAAAGCGGTTGAGAACGCGGTTGTATAAAGATCCAGTACAATTGCACGCGCACTCATCAAGTGCGCGTGCAATTGTACTGGATCTTTATACAACCGCGTTCTCAACCGCTTTGCGAACGCGGATCCGCTTCCAGTGTCAAGTGCGCGTGCAATTGTACTGGATCTTTATACAACCGCGTTCTCAACCGCCTTGCGAACGCGGATCCGCTTCCAGTGTGAATGAGCGGTAAGTCCGCCCAGAGCTACGCCAGCTCCTTGATAAACGCGCTTTTTTAAAAGTGGCCGCCAACCACTGTTGAGGTAACGTGCAAGACACGTGCCACGAGTGGGTGCTCCGTCGCCATTTGCTTCCAAGGGCCGCTCGAGACACGGGCCTTGTGCACTGGCACATTTGACGCTACTTGAAAGACAGACGCAAACACATCGAGGGGCTTTAACCCGGTCCGCAAGGTCGGCCAAGCTTTGGGTGACACGTCGGCGGCCCTTGAGCACTTCTTTTCAAGAAAAAGTAGTTTCTGCTGCAGCCACATGATTGTAAATAGGCACGCTTACGATTTCTTCGATTTTTAGGTGGTATAATGCAACGATAGGAGGATAGGAGCATAGGCGCCTAGCTCGAGTCGAGCTTCCGAGTGCTATTTTCTGATCGTGTGAGGTTAAAGTAAAACGGGATGACTAGTGGCGGCTCCCGCGGGCTCGTTTCGTTTTGCGTCGTAAATATAGCTCTAAAGATATTTATTTCGTAGTAAATTCGTTTTATGACATCCTTTCCCCATTCAGGACTTAAAAAAAAAATGTTTTTGTTTTGTTCTTTTGCATATGTTTTTTGAAAGAATACTTCAACGACATTTAAAATATACCCGTCGTGTTCAGAAATAGGCTGAGTATGATCCACAATATCCGTAAATGACAATCACACGTTTTTGTATTTTGAGGCTGATAGCTATATTTTTCGATATTGGTGACGAGATGTTTTGGCGGCGCCACCTCGCGGGTGCCCTCCTGCAACGCAGCTGGTAGTATGCGAGCAGACAACACGCTGTGTCAAAGCACGGAGTGGCTATGTCAGTTCGCATCTATGCCGATTAAAACCGGTTTATTTATTAAAGAAACAGTTATAACGTTTTTGTGAGTGATTTTTCTAATAAATGACAGCGCCTCGAAGCTGCTTTTTATATTAAAAAAAACTTCAAAATGTTCAACAACATGCCTGAGCTTCCCATTGCAGCTTGCGCGGTGTGCGTAAAAGCTATTCACAGCCTCTCTGATTCTTATTTTTTTCGGATCTGTGGAGGCTGCTGTAGAAGAAGGTTTTGCATTCACTAGAGTAGATGACGTGCTTCCTTCATAGTTGTGCACGCGCGCACAGTTGTGTTGCAAAGCGCCGCACATTTAGTTTAGCTACATTGAGCTTGCCGATACCGACTCTTCTATCCAAGTGTGACTCGACAGCTGCTACCGGGCTTAATAACCCCAAATTAACTATAAAAGCGCCTTTCAGTCGAAGGATAGCCAGCATACCATACATTCATAATGCTTCCCACCGTATTCGATCTATTGCTTCACGCTATGACAGTGGTTCTCAGCCACTGATGTTTCGCGGACCCCTTGTTCATCGCCGGCAACGATGGAGGACCCCGTTCGTGGCGAGGGGAAGGGAAAGTATAGGTTAATTTTGAGAAAAATTTAATAAATGAATATAACTAAGTGCTAGCGTGAAGTAGAGTTCTCCTATTGACATATACACGAGAAAACTCTCCCGAAAACTGGAAAGTTTCTTCTCAGTCTAAGAAAAAACAACTATTATTGCCGGGCTTGACTGACTTCGCGGACCCCTAAAATGTCTTCGCGGATCCCAAAGGGTCCGTGGACCCCCATTTGAGAACCACTGCGCTATGACATGAAAGTTGTCTTCCCCAGTAGATTCAAAATGGCTAGCATCTTCAACATCATCGACCGAAAAGAAGCCAAGCCAGCTTGCGAATAAAAGCATGCCACACTTTTCCGGGCTTGCTGCACAGAAAGTGTACTCCATCCCCCTCAAATGCGGAGCTGGGTACATAGAACAAACCGGCCGATGTATAAATGACCGCTTACGTGAACACAAAAATGAAGCCATTTCAAGAACTGATAACCCCATTCATCCGATCGCGCTTAACGCCGACGAATGCATTGGGTGCGCGCCTGATTTTCCGGGAACCAAAGCAAAGGGGGGACACAGTGGCGTCACTAGGGTCAGCGGCACCCGGGGCGGTGGCACGTGGTGACACCACCCTCCCCCACCTGTCCCCCCCCCCCTCCCCTTCCCCCGCTCGTCGCCCGCCGCAACACCCCACCTCCCTCTCGTGGCCCGCCGCGACACCCCCCGGAGTGCTGCACCCGGGGCGGTCAGCCCCTCCCCCCCCCCCCCCCATCGCACCCCCCTTGTGACGCCACTAGAGACACCACAATCACTACGGACGTGAGGTCATCGAATCCTTCCTCATCCAGAACGCAGAAAACGTTTCATCGGCCTCAGTAACCTCATCAAGACGGGAAATAGAATTCATCAGGCCTGAACTTGAAACATATCGCAACTCCCCGTAAAAACCACACCACCACTGTAGTTCTGCCCTTGCCACGTGGTTTCTTCCTCCCCTTTCCACCCCCCAGTTTTCCTTCCCCCCTATCACCCTATCTTAGTTGGGATCTCGTTCAGGGTACAATTTTCCTGCCCAAAATAAACGTTGTTGCTAAATGAAAGAACGTGGTTGTCCTGTGATTGTCCTCCGCGTTTTATTCTTTCGATTTTAAGTACTTCCGAGTTCGTTAATATTTTTCATGACCAACTTTATTTCATAGGCAAAGATTTTCCAAATGCAAACATATTTTTATTTGGCGACTTTAACTTCGAAAGTAAACATATTCGACAGAGATCTGTCTGGTTAGGAAATAAATAGACTGACTGAAAAAATTGAAACTCTAACCAAGTTTGAATAAAAACAGAATACTTTTTTTTTTAAACTTCCCACTAATAGATTGGTCCACCCTTACTTTGACAGTGGCAAAAGGGCTACCAGGGTCGATCAAATGACGTCTATATGACGATTACCATTCACGGCCGGCCGTGGATGGTAATCGTCGTTTAGACGTCATTCGATCGACCTTCGTAGCCATTTCGCCACCGTCAACTAGTGAATCGCTATCCTGGTGCCATACTAACATCAATCGGCTATTTGAGGAGATTAAAAGGCTATAAAATTCATAGTATTTTGATCTTCTCCAATAGCCGCCTATAGAATGGCGAAACGTTGACGGTGGCGAAGTGGCTACGAAGGTCGATCGAATGACGTCTAAACGACGATTACCATTTATAGCCAGCTGATCGACTGCTTATAGACACGAGTCGCCATTTGGCGATGATACGTACTTCGAATGGCGTTAAGCATTTTTATAGGGGTCGCTCTGTTGTCTCCTCTCGCCACGGCAGCGCGTCTTCGAGCTGCTACCCGCAGAAAGGAGCAGTCTTCCTGCGTGATGCACGTTAAAAGCCACAGGTTAGCGGTTGTACTACACTGGCTAAATTTCTCATCTACAGCTGGGAGACCGGTCACCCGTTGAGGCGTACCAACATCAAGGCTGTATAAGCATACAAAGCGAGCCAATTTTTTTAATTGAAAGGAGGATTTTTCCTCCTTTCTGGCGGCTACTCGTCGGACCAACGCATTTTAATTAAGTGTTTTCTAATGAGTTCTCTTTGTTAGAGTGGCATACTGTGTACGCACCAGTGAAATACGAAAATAGACGATATAATTATTTACGGTATTATCAGTGCCACTGATCATTTACCGACAAAATTCTGCCTGGGGCCTTACGGGGCACGGCGGCACGCCAAGGGGATAGAAGAGAAGGACGTACCTGGGTAGATCACCTGCCCATGGCACTCTTCGGTCTCCGCTCTATTTTCAAAGCAGACCTCAACTCCACAATAGTAGAGTTGGTATATGTAACGCACCTTTCACGTCTACCGGGCGACCTCCCTTCCTCCGCATAAGGCAACGGTAACGTTTCATCCTCTCATCACTATCTGGACGAATCACGAAATGTTATGCGTCGTTCGCAACCTGTCACTCAGTGACCCAAGGCACCAAAAAGCATTTATCGTTCACGAACTCACCATCCGCATTTATGCTTTCTTACGCGAAGAAGGCATAAAAAGGGGTCTCATTCCACCTTATGACGGCCACTGCAAGGTTCTGGCGCGTACTGCTAAGACTTTGACACCGGAGATCTATGGTCGCCAAGAGGTTACAGCGGCCAACCGCATAAAACTGCCTTTATGAACACCGCTGGCCTCAGTCACCTCCACAGAACCACTTGTTCCCGCTTGACCGAAGAAATCGTTGACCACTGCCGGATCCCAGGTCACAGCCAAGTAGGGTGACCACCCGTCCCGCGACTCGCGGGACTGTCCCGCATTGAGGGCTCGTGTCCCGCGTCTCGCGAGATATTCCCAAATCTTCAAAATGTCCCGCATTTCACACTGTCGTAAAATTCACTCTACCACTCATGGTACTGCCGAACAACGGGGCACGGGGAAGCGCGGAGGTCGTTGGTAATCGTGTGAATCGAAATGGTACACCATTTTCTATCCAAGCTTTGCGGGAAGCGACCGTCGTTATTGCAGGAGAGCCGACAGGCTTGCGCCATTGTACCTCTCCCCTTGGTCAGGGGCGTAGCCAGGGGGGGGGGGGGGCTTATTCAGCCCCCCACCCCCCAAAATCCAGCCGATCCTGTAATATACACATGCATTTTGAACCCTTCCCGTTCTCTGCACCCCAAGTCATGGTCACCCCAGCCACCTCAGCCCCCCCCCCCCCCCCCCCCCCCCCCCCCGAGAAACATTCCTGGCTACGCCACTGCCCTTGGTGGCAAAATATTTTTAAAAAAATTGCTCGCCAATAATTTAAATATGAAATATTGTAATTATTTTCAAATCGCTGTGTGTGGATTTTTTTTTTTTTTTTGTGAAGACAGCCACATTCACAACGGTTGAAAAAAGAACATAATGTTAAAAATGTGTGTAGGACCATGTTGGTAAAAGTAAGCGTTGGCAGGAAACAATAAGCCGAAAAAGATTTACTGTTTCTTATTTCCATTTGATGCATTGAGTGCTGATAACGTCGATTTTTATGTTTTCACTTTCGACAGAATGTATATTATTTGGCATAAAAAATATATCGCTGGGAGTGAAAATATTTTGAGCTTAATTGCTGCGATACAATTAGCAGGTGTATAAACAGCATACATATTACAGAAATTCCATGATGTGAGGTGTCAGGGACATGAAATTGTCTTACAGTGGGTACCGGGGCATAGTGGTATACCCGGCAACATCTGTGCTGACAGAGCTGCTAGTGACGCCCACGAAGCTGATAATACCTGTGCAATTCCTCTGTCAAGGACAGATGCAAATGATATAGTCCGAAAAATTGGGAGAGAAATATCATCCAGACTATGGACAGATCCATGCTACTATTATGTATACTTGAAAAACATTGACCCGGAGTTAAAGTTCCGAATGCCGGGAAATATAAAACGACGAACAGAAACTGTGCTGCATCGAATACGTTTGAATGTGGCTTTTACTAGAAAATATCTTCATATGATCGGTCAAGTACTATAGATTCACCGCGTTGTGCAGCATGCTCAACAACACACGGCATTAAACATGTACTCTGCCATTGCTCACTATATAGTTCCCAAAGGAAAATACTGAAACAATCCTTGAACATACATGATCAGGACATTGAGCTCAGCCATATATTAGGTCCCTGGACTTCAGTAGCAAAAGAATCCAAAGCAACCAACCCTTTACTCCGGTTCTTAAAGGACACCCGCCTGGACCAAGAGCTGTGAACTGACATCACTCTTTTTAATTTACGTGTGGCTATTTATTTTTCTCCAATCTTTGAGTGCGTATATATGTGTTTGTGTATGTGTGTATGATGTGTGTGGGGGAGGGGGGATACGTGTGTATATGTGATCTCACTCTTTCTTTACTTCTGTATTCTGTCTGCTTTCTCTCTACTCTCTTCCTTTTCACGCAAAGTAGCAAACCAGCACCCACAAACAGGTTGACCTCTTTGCTATCCTGTAAATAAACACCTTCTTTCTCTAAACAGCATAGGATAATAAATGTGTGTTAACAGAGCCTTGGTTTTTTGTGTGCGTGTTAATGAATTTCTTCTAACCCTCCCTCCCTCCCCCCCCCCTACCCGGCCCCCCTGCCCCGCGTGTCCCGCATTTCGCTAGCAGGAAGGTGGTCACCCTACAGCCGAGTCACAAATAGATTCCCTTATGGTACTTTAACAACACTTCGATCTGGATTGTCAATTTCTTTTCCTTTCTTTCAGAATCCAAGCGTATCGTCCCAGTTGAAAATTCCCATTAAATTCCAATTGGAATTTTATTATTGGTACCAATTAGGTTTTTGGACAACCAATTGGTCACTGCCAATGGGAACCAACGGAAACCAATGGGAACCATTCGGAACCCATCCAGGTTCCAGCTGGAAAAATAATTCCAATTGGTGAGGCCCATTGGCCAGTGTGCTTCCAGTTGGAACCCACTAAAGCCAATTGGTTTCCAGTTAAAACCAGTTGGAATTCCAATTGGATTTAATGGGAATTTTTAGCTGGGGTGCTTGATTAAAAAGTAATTAATCGCCGATGGTTTATACAGTGCAAGGCTAGTATGCCTGATCATGGCGACATTGTTGCCCACTGTAGATGAAAACTTTAGCCAGTTCAGTGTAACTGCTAGCCTGGAGTCTTTAATGTGCATCACGCAGTAGTGATGCGCGACTGCGCGCCGGTACGATGCTCATCTAGATCGGAACGGGCAGAGGTGGGGATCGAACCCATGATCCCTGGGTTCTGCAGCGCGAGCTTTCACTCCACGGAAATAGGAAAAAACTGCATGTAGTACTTGTTGCTTGTAAACATATTGCTAAAAAAAAAAAATAATTCTAGCACGTCAGCACCCTATCTTTAGAGTGTTCACCAGCATAGGGATCTTGCCGTAACACCCCGATACGGTGTTATTCCAAGAACATGCTGATTAAACGGTGTAAACGTTTTCAGTGTGTACTGCGTTCGGCTGTTAACCGGAAGGCTAGAGGTTCTAACATCGGGCTCTCACGGATGCGAGGCTGGATCATCACTTTAAAGGGGCCATGAAACGATACTT